>APFE031709478.1:2569-22814 GCA_000404065.3 Pinus taeda
TTTCAGTGGAGAACTTCTGGGAGATGATGTAATCAGCTGACCTTGTTCCTTTAGGCAATGAAGCAACACTTTTAGGGACTTAGGAGCCCTCCGTTTATGGACATTTAAGATTGGGGTTGAAGTGCCCAAAAATTTCTATAGCACAAAGGTTGGAAGGTAGAGCTAGAGCGCTGACAGAGGCATAGCCACCAGATGTTGGAGGCAGAGCCGCAGAGCCAGAGGTCTCAATGGACTTCTACAAGCCATGAAGCTATAATGAAGTCAGAGCATCAAATAGATCGAAATGATCAAGTTATGACTAATGTCCAAGTGTGTTGAAGATAGAAGAAGCAGTTCTAGAGATAGTGAAATAATTCTAAGGGAGTTGGTGCAAGCTAGATCTCAAGATAGCTCAAAGCGTTGATAGAAGGAGTCTAGTCCAAAGAAGCCTAGATCTATCTATAGAGTAAGGATAGCCAGGGGTAAGATGGTATTATAATCCCATAGGTCCAGTTGTAAACCTATGGAGTTGAGTTTGGAACTTGTAAAAGAAGCATTATCGTAATCCCAAAGAGCCTAGTCGAGTTTATTAGTGCTCAAGGAGACGTAGCCCAAGATATCAAGGTGAACTCCATATTATATTGTTGCCTCATGTGTTTGCTTATTTTCTACATTGTATTTACTATTATGTGTGTTTTACATCAGCATAAGAAAACGTACATAAGCACTTGAACAATCTAAAACCAAACATAAGAATGCACCTGTTTCAAGTACTTAATTCCGCAAATTATCATTCATAAGCTATATCTTCGAAATATGTAAGATTTGGAGTGGGAGAGGTTCTTGTAAGTTGACAAGAAGCCTTTACGCCCCATTTCAGATCAGGTGGTATCAATGCTAGTCATATCAGAGCTGGTTATATCAAAGAATTAGGTTGATTAACCCGACCTTCAAAGAAGGTTATACCAGAGCAAGTGGTATCAGATCAAAATGCTTGATTGACAGAGAAATCTATATGCTTGTCTGACTTGAAAGGTGTTCAAACAGTAGCAAGGATTTTTTTGTTTGATTGTTTTTAAATTGACTGTTGTTTGAGTTTGCACAGAATCAAGGAAAGCTATTGATAAGCTAAGTCCAAGAGAGGACAAGAAGGAAGAAGAGCTGAAGGAATTCTTCTTATCCCAAAGAACCTCAAAGCAATCCTTGAAGCACAAGAGGTTTGTTGCAGAAGGTTTCTTGAATAAGCTCTTTGTTAATCTTGTTTGAAGTTCTTTTGTTCATTTTGATAATGAGAACTTCTACAAGTGAGTCCTCAAATTCTTCTTTCTTCACAAGATTTTTTGATGAAGACATGAAGCAAGACTTGTCCACCATGATGGATATGGTGAGAGAAATGTATGAGGATGGAAGGAAGAGCACAAGACTTAGAGAGTAGTTGAATTCCATGAAGGAAGAGAAGCAGTTTCTCTCTAACAAATTGTAGGAAATGGAGAGGAAACTTCATATTGCAAATATGAACCTAAAAAGGATGCATGAGTTGGAGACACAGTTCCTTGTTGCCAAAGAAGCCTTGGTCAAGTATCAACTTGATGAAGAGGTAATCAATTCCTGTTTGTCTTCAAATTATTATAAGAATGTTTATATTGGTTCTTTTGAAAAACATACTAGAGGCATAGGTTCCAAGTTAATGTCCAAGATGGGCTATGAAGGAAAAGGCTTGGGAAAATATGCACAAGGTATTGTTGAGACAATAATAGTTGAGGAAAGGCTTGAGTATTTGGGTCTTGGCTATGGACAAGCTTATGGAGAAATTTCCAAAGATGCCATGAAGACAATTGAAACAATTCCAAGAAGGAGTTTCATTTAAGGTCTTCTGCCTCAAAATTGTAAATATTGTATTCATGTGGAATGCAATAGTGTGAAGCATACTATGCAAAAAGAAGGTGTATATCAGCATGCACTTGAAGCAGAGAGTTGTGGAAACTTTGAAACCATTGAAGAGGTTGATGGTGTTCCAAAGGGAGCTAATTCTTCATTCAATTCACCTCCTCATGAAGGCAATAAAGGTGAAAGAGAAAGGTATAAATCTGGTTCTAATCATATTCCTTTTGATTATGTTCAACATGGTAAATTTCCATATAAGTATGGGAAAATAATTTCATGTTCCTTTTGTGGTTTGGATAACCATAATGTTTCTAGATGTTGGAAGAGAATGACCACATATAGGAAAATTTTTAAGGAAAGGAAGCAAAAAGCCAAAGGTCCATTGGACAAGGCAAATCATGTTGTCAAGAAGAAGCACATGCATTGCACTTACTGCCATAAGCAACGACACATTGCTGCAAAATGTTG
The DNA here is from genome assembly GCA_000404065.3 of Pinus taeda. Taxonomy (NCBI): domain Eukaryota; kingdom Viridiplantae; phylum Streptophyta; class Pinopsida; order Pinales; family Pinaceae; genus Pinus; species Pinus taeda. Next base: position 4,901 of record APFE031709478.1, read on the forward strand.
GACTCTAAATCCAACAATGCTTCCACGAAACTTGAAGAAGGTGGAAAGAGAAAATGGTAGGAATGGAAAGAAAGATTCCATAAATGTTGGGTTTCAAGATGATTCACATGTTCCTATTGATGTGCAGACAAAGGAAGGACCTTTCAAATGGGTTGGTAAGAAATAGTTAGAGTTACTATCCAATTAAAGTTGCATATCTTTTGATGCGAACAGAAATGTATCGCATCTATTTTCATTTCTTTGTTAATGAGATGCAAGTTGCAGGATTCTACCAAGAAGGTGAATGGAAAAAGTTGAGTAGGATACTCACTTTATTACTCAACATTATATTCATTTCAACTTTGAAAGTACAGTGTGCTTAAGCAAAAGTTGAAGGATGAAAGGCATGCATGAGAATGATGTGCATGAACACAAGGATGTTGATGATTTCCTTGTATTTAAACATGTATGTGTGATTAACTTGAAGGGTTGATTTCTTTTTTGTAAACATGCATGTAATGCAATATTGACTTAGAAAAAGGTTATTTGGTCTCCAAGATGGAGATGTTGATGAAGTGTTTCATCTTTGAAAAAGAACTGTAGAATTCTTTTTCTACATGCTTGACTTGAAGGGTCAACTATTTTAAAGGCATGTTTTGTTGGCTTGTTATCTAGTAAATCATTTGTATGCAGATGTAAAGACATGGAGGTGTTCACAGGATGTGAAATATGTTTCTTTTGTTGAATCAGGAGTTTAGGCCATCTAGTTGTTGTATGTAATCCTATTGTTGTTAACAGTTGTTGTTGACAATATGTCAAATAGGTACAAATGAAAATTTTGTGAAGAAGATGTAACTTCACATTTGTTTGAGCCACCTTGGATCAATGATCAAGGAAGAGAAGTTCAAACTACATTTTGTGACCTTCTCAGTAGGAGTTCTGCATGAAATCAAGGAGGAAGACAATTCTTCCCAAGAGGACAAGCACATCCAGGAAGGGAGTGTTCACTTTGGTTTAGAGGCACTATGCAAAGCAAGTGTATGGAGGCTAAAAGAAGAGGGTGAAAAACTCTCAGTTACTGTTTAGATTAGTATATCAATATTTTGGAGTCCAAAAGTTTTTTAGTGGGAAGGCATGACCCAAAATGGATCTAACATAGACTTCTAAGTCTATGAATTCTCCTCACAGAGCAAAAATGGAAGTCGAAGGATTCTCTTGGGAATAGTCTCATTGCGTAGATCTTTTTAATTTAAATCTACTACAATTTGAATGGCCAAAAATGGACTCCGGATGAAGGAGTTATTGCAAAAATAATTTTTCCCATTGTCCTTTGAAAAGGAGGAAATTTCTTATAAAAATGGACTTAACGGTTCCTTAGAGGAAATCACATCGGAGGAAAAGCAAAGGAGTGGAATTATGCAGGCTGAAGGACATAGTGATATGTGATTGTGATTATCACATCGCAACGTTCCATTACACAAGGAACAGACCCCAGGCTGTTTATATATGCGATGTGCGATCAACAATGCAATAAGTGTTGATCGAGCGATCGGGCAATCGGAAGAGCAGAGATACAATCCATCAGGTCGTTTCGATTACGATATGTGATGGTGTCGATAGCGATACGCCAATGCAATGGGGCCAATAGTGATATCGGTGATCAGTGGATCCCCAATATAAAGGGTCGTTGGCATATGTGACTACAATTTGAGATTAGGGCGTGGACCTGATAGGCTTGTAAGCGCAATTTCATATCATTTTAAATACGGATTTACAAGATTTCTTTGTATTTTCCCATGTATTAGGTTTTTGGCCATTTCTTGGGTTTTAAGCATCCTTCCTATTGTGATTTCGATAAGTGATTAGAGGATGGACCCGAGAGGATTATAAGGGAGATTGAACTTTATTTGAGTTCCGCCTAAAGGCTCATGATGTGTTTTTCGTGAGTTTCCTGTGTGTTTCCGTTATGTTGCTATTTTATGAATGTAGGTAGAAGAACGGCCAACTATGTTCATTTCCATTGGAAATGATCTCTTGCACCTATGCCACACTATAAGAATGCATTTGTAATAGGACTGTGTTATAGAACATGTAGAGCTAGATGGCCAGATGCAGAGCCATGGAGCCACAGAGCCAGAGGGGCCAGACGCAGAGCCACAGGGAGCAGAAGCCGTAGAGCCGCAGAGGAATGATGGCATGGAGAGGAATGAATTCTTTGGGAAAAAGATTGGTCTTCCATGTTTTTGGAAGGTCACTAATGTGTTATAAGAACACAGATAACATAGAGAACAGGATTCACTAGGGAGGCTGTGAGAAAGCCTAGGCAAAGTAATGCACATAGGACACTCGTGTGATGCTGGGGAATTCATTGCCAAGGCATAATGAATGCACAGGTGCCAAGAGGGAGAGAGCTCAAAGAAGCTCAGAGAGCATAGAGAAGGCTCGGTTGCTAAGTGTGTGTGAAGAGATAGCTTGAAGAAGCCCAGAGTTGTAGGAACACTGAGGAATCCAAAGGGAAAGCTCAGTGTATGCCAGAGGGGTCAGACTACCGAGTGAAGAAGAAGCTCAGAGAAGCTCGACATAGCCATCAGAGGTTGGAAGGCAAAGGTAGAGCACTGATAGAGGCATAGCCACTAGAGGTTGGAGGAAAAGTCGCAAAGCTAGAGGGCTCAATGGACTTCTACAAGCCATGAAGCTGTAATGAATTTAGAACAGCAAAGAGATCAAAATGATCAAGCTATTGCTGATGTCCAAAGTGTGTTGAAGATAGGAGAAGGAGTTCCAAAGGCAGTGAAAGAATTATGAGGGAGTTGGTGCAAGCTAGACCTCAAGATAGCTTAGAGCACTGATAGAAGGAGTCTAGTCCAGAGAAGCCTAGATTTGTCTACAGAGTAAGGACAGCCAAGGGTAAGATGGTATTCTAAGCCCATAGGTCCATTTGTAAACCTATGGAGTTGAGTGTGGAACTTGTAAAAGAAGCATTACAATAATCCCAAAGAGCCTAGTCAAGTTGATTAGTATTCAAGGAGACATAGCCCAAGATATCAGGGTGAACTCCATATTATATTGTTGCCTTATGTGCTTGCTTATTTTCTGCATTGTATTTACTGTTATGTGTGTTTTACATCAACATAAGAAAATGTACATAAGCACTTAAACAGTCTAAAAACAAACATAAGCATACACCTATTTCAAGTACTTAATTCCACAAATTATCAATCATAAGCTAGATCTTGAGAATATATAAGCTTTGGAGTGGGAGAGGTTCCTGTAAGTTGACAAGAATCCTTTAGGCCCCATTTCAGATCATTGGGGGAGACGCTACCTGAGCCTCGGGAGGTTGGATCCTTGATTCTATAGGATGAATCATCTTCCATGAACAATCTTCATATAACAAAGTACATATCATCCTCGAAGCCTTCCTCTGAGCCAAGACAACCAATTCCATTCAACCCCTCCCTTACAATCGGTGAGGGAGGGCTCCTATCATTTTCAGAGCTCCCAACCATCTCTACCCCTTTGGCTGAGTTCTCTTCCATCTTTCCTTCTTCCTCTGAGCTCCTCAACACTACTCTTGATTGGTGTAGTTCCTCCGACTACCTTTTAATCACCTGCATGGCCCTTTCTTTCCATTTCTCTGCTATCCGGGCTCTCAATTCCCTCACCTTCTATGAATCCTCGATGTCCATCTTCCTAATAACTTAATGATCCCCCTCTTGGTGGTATCCCTCCCTTTAGATCCTTCCCCTGATACTAGGTGTTTACATTTCCATGCTTGGAATTTGAAACATAATCAGTCCCTATTCCACCTTCAAGACCTTAATCTAGAGGGTTATTTATTTCAATAACTTCCCTCTCAACCCTGCTTAGAACATAGCTTCAGCCTTTGAGAAGTACTAGTAGATTTCTGCTTCAAACTCGACAACGTACCCTTCTAGGGTGGTCTTCACCTAGAAATATACTACTTTTGTCAAATTTGTGTCAATACAGTGGAGCGTAGTAAGATATGCTTGAGTCCAGTCGCGACGAGACAATGTCTATCCACCAGACCTCCCCTTAACCTACAAATACTGCAACTAGTTGTACAATTCTTCTAGAAACTTACACCAGAATATATCGTACTAATCACTTGCAACTTCCAAATATAGGATCTCATATTTTAGTTTTGTAATAGCTTGACGGCGAAGTTGATATTTTTGAGAAACAAATCGATCCACTTGCTCATCCCTCTAGTTATGTATTTCCTTCTTAAAAATTTTGTATACCATATTCTCAACAATCCTTTTGAATTTCAAGTCCCGATAATGAAACCATTTGTTTGCATGAAAATGACAGTAGGGTTGAGACCTCAGGTTCAGGCACAAGGAGTCAACAAGACTTTGTTTTAGTCTAGCACAACATCAACATTTTCACCTTACCCAGGAAAGGGAAGGAGTCTCACCCAAGGCGTGTCGCAACTGAAGTTAGATGAGGGTGGGAATTAGATACCAAGGGAATCATATCAACCAAGAGAGAACAAATAATGGTAGTTTAACGTGCAAAACCAACCAGATCATAACAATCTACAAAATCTATAGCAAAAGACTGCATAAATAGATGTTGTTGTAAAAATTTAAATATTCAGCATATTACACAAGGACACAAGGTGATCCCAAAATAGTCTCCTTCATTAACATAACAAAATTTAATACATAAGGCTCGAGGCCTGATCATCAATAATAAACATCATGGAGCTAGGATATAAACTTATACAACTATGATCATGGAGTCTTTCACATCACTTTGCAATCCAGGAAGAATGGAAATACTACAAAGTTTCTACAACTGACTAGCACCAATCCCTCCTTTGCTCTTTCTTTTACTTTTTATCTCCTATCATGCACCTGGACTTCTAGTTCCTATTTTCTTGTGCTCGACTACCTTCATCCTCAGTTGCCTCTGCTCTTTCCTCGCTCAGTTGTCCCTGCTTCTTCCCGCCACTCTTCTGAAACTCCTGTCTTGCTTCAGTTTCCAGTATTCCCTCAGATGTCAACTCCACATCTCCCCAATAGTCAACTCTGCCACTTAACATTGCCTTCTTTCTCTACAAAATATCAAAAAGAAGGCCCCAACAGCTACCACTGAAAATAGTGTTTCAAATTTTGGTCATTTACAAGAAGAGGGTCAATCCTCCCATTTAAAAAATTGAAGACGGTAAGAATGATGGCCAAGCTTATCTTGAATGGGGAAGGGTTTGATCCATAGGGATTAGACATTGGTTTGTTTACCTTTCTCTTCATGGGCCTTGTCCCATTCCAATACTAGGTATCCCACACCAGACTCCTTGTTCCCTGTAAATTTCTTACCAAACCAACATTTAATATGACTATGTTGCATAGAACATTGTTCCTTTGTCTTACGCATTTCTTCCTCAAGTTTGAGAAGGGTGTCTATCTTGCTCTAATCAACAAGAGGTTGTTTACCTTGGGATTCTTTGGAAATCTAACAGGTCGGGAGGTATAAGTTCATAGGAAGGATAACTTATTTTACATACATGAGGAAGTAAGGTGAGTTATTCAGGGAGGGCTTAGGGGTAACATGGTCAGCCCCCAAAGCATTCACCAATGCATTATGCCAATTCCTTTGATTTAAGTAAATATTTTTCTTTATGAGGTGAATTAATTCTTATTTGTAGATTCACCTAATCTGTTTCCCTGAGTGATTCAAAAGAAAACCATTTTATTGAAAAATTATAAAGTTTTAATAACGAAAAGTAAGTTCCACTATCGAACACAAGTGATGTGGGAACACCAAACCTGGTAATGATATTTTGTTTGATGAAGTGAATTACTTCCTTCTCATTCGCTTGTCTTAATGGAATTGTTTCAACCCAACAAGTAAAGTAATATGTGGCAACTAAAATATATCAATGTTGCTTTTATGAGTGGAGAAACATCTCTCCAATAAAATATAATACCCATTGTTGAAATGATCCTTTGACAACAATAAGTTGCAATGTGGTGGATGACTTCCTATCACAACTAGCACATATTTGAACTTCCATTGTTGAAATGGTTCTTTGACAACAATAGGCTGCAATGGAATGGATGACTTCCTATCACGACCAACACAAATTTGATATACAATACACTTAAGGCATAAACATGTGTATTGTTAAATAGCGTGGGATAATAATATTCAACTCACATTACTTTGTGAGATGTAGTATCACTTGCATAATGTCCACCAACTAGCCCATCATGAAGGTCCTTTAAGACCCTTTCTAAATCTAGAGATTCAAAGCACTTGAGTAAGAAACCATTATGGTGCTTTAGGAAAACAACAGCATGAATAAGCTGATAAGATAAATATTTGGGATGAATCACCCTCTTTTTTTTTCGATAAGTGAGAGGGAAAAGTTCCTTCCTATAGATATCGTCACACATCATTGTACCAAGACATGGTTATGTTTGTAGGGGTGACTTGATCGATGTTGTACATATCAATTTCTTGTTCCCATCCAAAGAATCCTCTTCTAGTGAGTTGTCTTCTTCCACTGCAAGTTGATAGAGACCATGGCCTTTTATTGTATGAACTAGATTGAATTCTAAATCATATTCTTGAAGACTTGTCATCGAGTTCACCCTCCTCTCACCCAACTCTTTTTGTACAAAGAGTGATCTAATCAATTGGTGAGGCACAAAGATGATAACATGACTTTTCAAGGGGTAAGGCATAAAATGATTCACCACCTTGAAGATCGCATATGCTTATTTATCTATGGAAAGGTAATTTAACTATGATTCTTGTAAGCCAACACTAATAAACAAAATCAATTGTTTATTGGCATTATTTTCCTTCTGAGTCAGAACGACTATCATTGGGTGTATCAAAAGCAAAGGTATACAACATGAAATCTCTATTCAATTATGGACTATATAATGCCGAGGCAGTGGAAATCACTTATTTTATACAGGAAAAAACATTTTTTTCCCTCTGGTCCCATTTATATATCGCATCCTTATTGATTATCTCTTGCGAAGGTTTAACAATTTGTGCATAATCAAATATATACTTCAAGAGAAAATTTATCGTACCTAAGAAGGATTGCATGGATTTCTTGTTCACAAGATAGGGAATTTATGAATTAGTCTTGACCTGGTTTGGGTTTACTTTAATTATGTTCCTGGCTATAATGTCTCCCAAGACGTTTCCCTCTGACACTGAAGATTCTTTTTTTAGGATTTAATGATACGTCATATTTTTGACATCGCTCAAATATTTTCTTTAGATGATGAAACTGGTTTGATATTTTCTTTGAAAACATAGTGACATCATCTAAATAAATGACCACACTCTCGTTGATTATTCCTCAAAACGTGATGTCCAGATCCCATTGAAATTTAGTGCCAACATTTATGAGTCGAAATGTCATTTTCCTAAATGAAAATGTACCCCATTTAGTCCTAAATGTTGTTTTTAATCTATCAGGTTCTTCCACTAGAACTTAGTTGTATCATAAAAATCTATCGAGCAATGAGAACATTTCTGATTTGGATACCATCTAAAGTATCTGCTCCAAATATGGAATGAGGTAATTGCCCTTATCGGAGGCTCGATTTAAATTATGAAAAAAAATATCGAGAAACCCAGAGGTAACCACAAAACCACTTTGGAAGCTGGGATCTAGCCCTTCCAACTTCTGACAGGGATCTCTCTGTATAATTTAGATTTTTTGTCTTAGGATATTATGCTAGTTATGAGATATGAGTTCGGTTTTTTCAAAGATTTGGTTGAAAACTGTAGGGAAATTCTGTTGGGCACGAAGTTAATGAGTCTTGGGTGATCAAATACAAAAATGATAGAACATATATAACAGGGCAAGGTAGGAAAGCTTTTGGACCTTCAGAGCATTTATGGAATGAATGGGATGAAAAGATTTAGATTCAATTAAACATAGAGCATACTAGGATGAATTTTATATTTAATATCATAGTGAAAACATAGATATTGTTTATAAGCCAGAGCAGACTGCATTTAAACAAATTCAAACCTTAATCTTCTTTAAATAGTAAAGAAAGAAAAACATATCAAAAACTAAGGAAAATTAATAATTTCACATGATAGGATACATAACCAATTGCCTAACATAGGAATCCTAGAACAAACTTTCTGTATTAATGAAATTGATCACTTCAGTTCATGCACAACTTACATCAAAAGGTCTTCTTTATTTCTACAAGTTCCAACCTTTTCTAAGTATTATCTCTAAATATTTATAGAAAACTATTACATCTCATATCGGATTTCAAGAATAAAATATATTTACAACAATATTTGTTTGAGGTACAAATAATTTTAGACATGGAAGAAGAGAAAATAGGAAAATATTTTGAAAACTTGTTGCGTTGTTGAGGTTATCTAGTAGTTTGTTGATGACTATTGCTACTTGCCTGCAAAGTTTGTTCCTATTATGATGAAAATTTTGTGGCTTTGGTTACACTTCACTGGATCAATTCTAGCAACCTGTCCCACCTTTCTTCACTTGGAATAGAAAATCTAACAATATTTCTGAATCTTTCATCCACTTCGGTGTAAGTCTCAAAAGTGGGTTATTTACAAAAAGGTGGTGGATCTCATGCTGGATATTCAAATCAAACTAGACCCCTTGTATGAATGCATCTCCACTAATAAATTCTTTAGATTTTGCAAACTTGGAAGCATCGGCACCTAAGTTGCACAATTGTTCTTAGTAGTTTTCTAATGGGATCAATTTTTCATTAGAATTCCTGAGAGTGGGCAAGCGTTTTTCCTGCAACAAAGTAAAATTCCTATTGAACCTTCTGACCTGCAACTCAATATCTTTACATTTAGTTTTCAACTATGTCATCAAATTCCACTTTGTCAAAATTCTCTTGACCTCCATGATGGTTTTCCTTGGTTTTGGAATTTACCACCTTCATAATATTTTGTGCTTCCATTGGTCTGTGCTCTAAATCTACCTTTGTATTTTCTATTGATGTCTTCACTCTGTGTACAAGTTATTCCTTCTCAAAAATAATCTGAATTTAAGGACACGTGTCTATTATGTTGGCATTTGTATTCTGCCAAATGTTATTCTTAACCTCTGCCAACATCTGAATGACAAGGGACTAGTCTTCATATTTTTGTATATGTTGGATGAGTTTGTAGTTTTTCTGGAGTTTTGACAAATATGCATTGTCAGTTTTAATCTTACTCTCCTCCATCTTGGCCAATGTCACTGACAATCTGTCTTTCTCAACCTGAACCGTTGTTAATTCATCCAGAGCTCTAGGAAGATCTTATGTAGATTTTGAAGTTTTGGCCTTTACTAAAGTCTCTGCAACTGTACCTATGCCTGATGTAGATTCTCTTGTTGCTTCCCACAGTTCTTTTTCTTTCAACAATGCTTCCATGCCTTGCTCCATCTTTTGTATCTGTGCATTTTTCTCAATCACTAAAGTAAATAGTTTTTCTTTCCCCATTTCTATATTGGCAAGCTCTTTAGCTTGAGGATGTTCTATGGAGGGTAGCTTCAATTGTTTCCTCAATGCTTGAATGTTTGCTTCCTTCCTCTTGATGAGCTCTTCTACAACATTAATATCTTAGGATCATGTCCTAGATTTATGATCATGTCTTCCAAAGATTTGATCATGTGTCCTTAGAAGATGATGACATATTCTTAATTTTTAACTAAGAATTCATGTTATTCAAAGATGACTATAACTTGGAAGTAGTCATTGTTGAACTGGTGAGGGTTGAAAAAACTAACTCCCTTGTCTTCTTATGTAAATCAATTTGATCCATTTCATGTATTTTTCTGGTATCTATTGAGAAAATGGAGGCTTTATAGTCTTCAACACTCCTGGGAGTTGGCATTAGTGGTTCCCTGAAGGCCATCTGAAACTGTCCTTTCTCTTAATCAAATGCGGAAAGTAATTTATGCTATGTTTTAGTGGTCTACTTCCAAAATTCAGAGTAGGTGGAAGCCTTCAAAGCTTCATTCTTTAATTTTATCTCCATGTATCTTGAGAAGATACTCTACTGAGTCAAAATCTGTGAGCTGGATGATACTAGAGATTGGAATGTTGCTTCTATAGTAGGTGATTGTATTGTTTCTTCTACTTGATTAGAAGGAGTGATAGTGGTACCTGATAAAATCACTGTGGTTGGCTATTGTGTGTCCCCTTCCTCTAGAGTTTCATCTTGAATAGTAATTATTTGAGGCCTAAACAGAGGATTAATTGGAGAATAGTAGTTGGGTCCTTCTTCTTTCTTTTGAAAACAATAAATTATGCATCTAGATTGTTAGAATAATTAGTGTACATGGCTTCCCTTTCCCTTTTTCTAACCTTTTCTTTAGGAATTGGTGTCTGCATAGATGATTGACTGACAATTTGTTCTTCAAATTCCTATAGAGTACCATATGTTCATTCCTCCTGATTTGCATATTGTTCAATTTCAGGACTTTGTGTGTGTGCATAAGAGGTACTCTTTTGCTCTAATCTGAGTTTTCAAATGATGCCCAAGGGATCATAGGACCAAGAGAAACTTAGTTTGAATTTCATTTGACTCAAATAACATCTACTTCCTTTGATGCAACTCTAATGTTGATGATATAAGGCCCTATGTGAGCCTTCAGCTTAAACTGTGCTTTCTTCTTATAGGAGACAAAATGCAACTCATCCATATTAAGCATTTGCCTTGTGTATTCTAATGCAAATTTCCTAACATGTACAAAAACTGGAAATCTATAAGGAGGCAAATCTAATCCATAAACTTTGATCTCATTGTAGTTCTGGTATAAATACCAATGTCTGACTTTAGCTTGATCTGGTCAATGAAAAAAAATATTTATTTCTAGTGAAATCCTTGGGATCACACCATTTCTCAGCAAACATAGTGATGTATACAAAAACTTATCAACATAATCAATATAAGAATATTCCTATGAGTTATTTCTAACTAGAGAAGTTCTTTGAATGACTGACCAGGGATTACCTTTGTTTTATGTCTTCTATAAAGGGAACTTAAATTTTTCTGACTAGTAAAATAGCATAAGATAGACTAGGATTGACAGATACTTAAAGACACCTTCTGCTTTGAAATTTACAAACTAATCATGGACGGAGTTGGCCAAAAACTGACTATAATTGAAAAGGATGGAGGGTTGTTTTCCAACTGAAAAAATAGATAATAAAATAAACCTAAAACTATCTCATCTACCCACTGGTCATTATGGTACCCAAGTAGTTGGTTTACAATGACTATTACTTGTTTGGACATTTTAGGAAACATTGAAACTAGGTATGGAGGATTGGTCCTGGGTAATTCAACGTTTTCTGGAAGAATAAACTCAAAAATATGGGCTCTCTGAGGAAATGTTAATTTTTTATAAATTCCATTAAAATATCAGCAGAAAAGGGATGATGAGAGGTCTAATAGTCAACTTGTAGGGCCTGACAACTGTTTTTAGGGGAAATGGATAAAATGACCTCATTGTCATGGAAATGACTGCCCTTTGACTTGGAAAATATCTAAGGTGGCACCAAACAGAGAACTCAAGAGAGAAATGAGTCTGGGGAAAACAAAATTGTGGGAGAAAGGATTCCCAGATACTTAATTCATCACTTTTATTCAAGTATTTTTTCTTTTCCCGGTTATGGGCCTCATAGAGATCAAATTCTGGCTGGGTTTCAACAATTTTATGTAGGGTGTCTATTAAGGGGGATTTATCAAAATTTAGGACTTGGGGAATCAAGGGATTTAAATTTGTGATTTTCCCTTTTCCTTTGTGGTTCAACATTTTGGAAAATAAAAAACAAGGAACATAAGGACAACACTAGATAAAATAAAGTTGGATAGAAGAAATCTTGGAGGATAGAGTTACCCTTAAAAATTGTTTATTGTGCGCAAGGAATTGGTTGTTGGAAGTTGGCAGTTGATAGTAGTTTCATCCTTTGTCCCATGGGATCAATGAAAAGAAAAACAAAATGAAGTATTGGCCCCAAATGATCTTTTATATTGGTGGAATTGGTTGAATAACGACTTCATTAAGGACCATGCAACGGAGAGGATTTATTGGTAAAATGGGTAGGACGTAGGAATTTAATAGCGTAACATTCAAATAGCAATTGGCAGTAGTTTTGAATGTTGAATGGGCGATGACATGGATAGGGAGTGATGTGGTGTGATAGGTGGTATAAGTGGAGTAGTGGGGGCCAAAGGTTATGTGTCAAGATATGAGTGGGGAAGGGGGAGACACATGGCAGAAGGTGAGAGGTGGAGGGAGAAACCATTGGTGAGAAGCGAAGGTGGTATTTTGAGGAGAGGAGTGTATGCGGTAAGTAGAATAGGGAGGGAAGTCCCCAAGATTCCCCAGGTTTTTTGACGTTATCTCAGGGGGTTTCGGTAGAAGCAACTATATAGGGGAAAAAACACCCTGTCTTCCCTATATAGGGAGTGCAGCAGGGGAACACCAACAACATATAGGGGCTCTTCCTGATATGAAGTCCCAACTAGACCTCACACCATTAGGAATAATAGCTCCATCGAGGAAATAGGCCCCACTACCATTATTATATTCTTAAATATTTTCTTTGGCTACAATTCACAATATAAGAGAACATGCATATACTTCTGAGACGAGCAAGTAAACTTGTGTGAAACAAACAATTGCAATGTGTACAAGGTACTTTGACAAAGGTGAAAGAGAAACAATGAGCCTTTAGAAGAAAGGTAATAGTAATGTCCTAATAAAGGAACACACATATATGTAGAAAGAATCGTTAATTAACTTGTGAAATAGTTCACAAAGTAAAAATGATCGTGAAAGAAAATAACAATGCACATTCAACAAGGTATATACGAAAACCAACGAAATAGTTCATTTTCTTTAGTATGTATGAACACAAACATATATCGCAAACATTAAAATAATAGTCTTACAACATCCATGATACATGCATGAAATTATGCCGACTCTAAGAACTTCAAATCATTAAGTGAAAGTTCCAAGATACACAATTACAATGTTGCATCACTAGCTCCAATAGTTTAACATTAAGCCACCACTTGCTCCTCAAAATAATGATCTTCTCTCCTATGCCTAGCTTGATAAACCAAGGTGAAAATTCCTTTTCTTGAGTTCTTGTACTTCATATTCATTATCCAAATGCTCTAGATTTAGTATTAGATTCTTCCATGTCATCTTGCTCTTCATCTATCTATCGTAGTTTTGAGTTCCTTTATCTCCTTATATGATGGTCTCTATGTGTCTCACTAAGACAAGAGTCTTCTTGTAACCTATCTTTGATGACCTCATAAAATAGTATCTTCCATGTTAGGATGGTAGTACCTGCAAGTAATCTATGGAAAATGGCAACAAGAAATGCTAAAAATAGCACTACTATAAATAGCAGTTCAGGTACCAGCGTTGGACTGAGCAACAAGGAATGAAAAATGGAAGTGCTAAAAATAACATTGTTATTTTTAGCAGTTCGAGATAGATTCCTATTTTAGTTAGTCCCTAAACTAAAATAGTGAAGTAAAATTCGAATTTGATCTTAGCAGTTATTTGTAAAATAATTAATTAATTCACCATGAGTTAATTAGTTAAGAAAAATCAGACATGAAGTCTATGTGGGGACATGCAATAGTTTCTTCATTAATTGAGGAATTTATCCATCAATTAAAGAGATAAGGATGAGTTGAGTTGTAATTAGTTGGCTCAGTTAACTAAATCAAGTCCAAGTACATTAATTCAAACAATTTGTTGAATTAACTGAGAGTTCAGTTAGTTAATGCTTTAATGCATGTAATTGTTGCACTTCAGATAACTGAATATTATCTCATTAATAACTCATGCATGTTAGTTCAGACATAGATCTAGTTGAGATCAGAGGAGGATAGTGTACTATCAGTTAGATGGATTTTTCCTATAAAGGAAACTCATCTATGCAAAAGGATTTATCTCCTTCAGGATTGCATAGTTACTACTGGGCCAAGTGAGCAGTGTGAGGTGGGAATTCACATGTGTGGAAGCACTAGACCCCAAGAAAAAATGTGCAAGGAAATAGGAGGCTTCCAAGCTAAGGTTTTATGTAATTCTATGACTATTTTCCACTTTTATGATAATATAGAGTTGGGGTTTTAGGCTGAGGCTTTCCCCAAGATATTTCTTTTGTGTTATGTGTGATTGATTTCTCATTCTCAGTTATATGTGTTCTCATTGATCGTGCTCAAATTGATTAAGCTTCCGCAAAGTGTTGTAGAAGTAGATCTTGTATTGTGTTTTAGTATATTTCATAATCTGTTGATCTACAGTGGGAATTTCTACATGGTATCAGAGAAAAGGTGATCAAAGAGAAGAGCAGTATACAAGAAGGGAGAAGTTTGAAGTTTGTGGTTCCTGAATATAGAAATTGAGTTCTTATCACATCTCAATTTCATCAATGGCGTTTACTGGTTTAATACTCGAGTATGCCCTTGATGGTAGCTCGAATTATATAGCCTGGGAGGATTGCATGGAGGCAGTATTAGAGGATAATGGTCTAAAGGACTTCATTTATCAATAAGTCCCCAAGCTGACTAATGCTACTCAACTCGCAGAATGGAAGAAATGTGTGGCTAGAGCAAGGAAAATCCTCGTGGAGGGAGTTCGAGACCACATTGTCTTGAGCCTCCATTGGAAGGAGACACCATTTTCGATGTGGAAAACATTGAAAGATCTATATCAGAACAGCATCGATCAGAGGAAGTTGGCACTAAAAGACAAGCTTCGTAAGATCAAGTGTGAAAAGGGAGACACGATCTCTAAATATCTGAACAAGCTCACCACCTACAGGGATGAGCATGGAAGTGTAGGGATCACAACTGCTCATGATGACATGGTGAGTCTTTCACTCCTCGGTCTTTCTAAGAGCTAGCATAGCTACCAAGACTCGGTTAATGGAAGAGAAAAACTACTAGATTGGGAATGACTTTGGTCAGATCTAATACAGGAAGAGATAAGAAGAAGCACTAGAGATGGATCTTCTTCATCCAAGGAGGATGAAGAAAATTATGCCTTAGCAAGTAAGGCAAAGAAAGGGCAGGAGAAGGATTCTCATTCCAATTCGAGTTCTTCCCATGGTGGGAAGAAGTTTGACAAATCGAAAGTGTGATGCTTTCGTTATCATTAGGTGGGCCATTTTGCTACAAATTGTCCACTGAGGAAATCCAAGAAGGGATCTGTAGAAGGATCAAAAGGTGAGGCATTGGCCTCACAGTTCAAGTTGGATTTCACACTTTTTTCATGCATGGTTTCATCCATGGTGGGAAGTGGTTGGTTTCTTGACAGTGCAGCTTCTTTCCACATGACCAGCAACAAGAGTTTGTTCAGTACCTTGGAGGAGAAGGATCTCCAGATGCGGATTGTGATGGGTAATGATGAAAAGTATAATGTCTTAGGTGTAGGCACAGTTGTTTTTCAAAGGGAGCATGGAGCTTTCATTACCTTGACCGATGTCAAGTATGTACCAGGACTCAAGAAAAATTTGGTGTCGATTGCAATGATGGAAGACAGAGGCTATGATGTAGTCTTCCGTAAGGGAAAATTTTTCCTTAGACACATCATCATCAGACAGGTGAAGCAGATTGGTTCACGAGTCAAGAAACTGTATCCTCTTGAGGTTCAAGATGCATGCAAAGCCTTGAGGAGAAAGGAAACTGATGGAGACTTGGTGGTTGAGAGGGAGAGTACATTACCTCTCAACATGTAGCCATAGGAGAAGTATCAGATGATTGTGGAGGAGACACGATTGGTGAAGCAACTTCAGGAGGTTGTGGAGCAGCCACAACTAGAGAAGATGAGAGGAGATCGAGTGGAGGAATCCACTCATGCAGAGACCTCCATTAGGGGGAAATTTCAAGCCAAGTGGGCAGACAGATCACATGCATCCATACCTCCAGGTAGGAGGTGGGGCGATGTGGAGTGACAGTCCCAAGAAGGCTGGAATAGGGGCAGGATCATTGAGGTACCCAACCTCTTTGATTAGACCTTGCTATGGGAACCTCGACGAGGAGTAGCAGGACTTGCTGAGTGGGTAGAGACAAATGCAGATGGAGTGGCAGAGAGAGCTACAGTGTAGGAATCCCAAGACAGTGCAGAGCTAGCAGGCTGCAACAATGCGAGAGGCATAGGAGTGTTGCACCAGTGCAGGATGGCACAAAGAGGTGCAATGGTGCGAGATGCATGGAGTGTTGCAGCAACTCAAATTTCACAAAGGGATCACTTGTCAGCGGCATAGGAAGCTTCAACATTAGAGGATTTTTCTAGCCCAATAGGGAGGTCAGCTGGGAGTTTCTTTTGTTTCTAGAGTTTCTTGAGCATCCACACTTGGAAAAAGTGTTGCATGCAGAAAATTCAAAAGGTTCAGGATCGGGTTCGAGTTGAAGCCTTTCTTATTGAGAGGGAGTGTTGAAAATGGCAACAAGAAATGCTAAAAATAGAAGTGTTAAAAATAGCACTGCTATAAATAGTAGTTCATATACTAGTGTTGGACTGAGCAACAAGGAATGAAAAATGGAAGTGCTAAAAATAGCATTACTATTTTTAGCAGTTCGGGATAGATTCCTATTTTAGTTATTCTCTGAACTAAAATAGTCAAGTAAAATTCGAATTTGATCTTAGAAATTGTTTGTAAAATAATTAATTAATTCACCATGAGTTAATTAGTTAAGGAAAATCAAACATGAAGTCTATGTGGGGACATGCAATAGTTTCTCCATTAATTGAGGAATTTATCCATCAGTTAAAGAGATAAGGATGAGTTGTAATATTGAGTTGTAATTAGTTGTCTCAATTAATTGAATCAAGTCCAATTAGATTAATTCAAACAGTTTGTTGAATTAATTGTGATTTTAGTTAGTTAATGCTTGCATGCATGTAACTGTTGCACTTCAGATAACTAAATATTCTCTCATAAATGACTCATGCATGACAATTCAGATAGAGATCGAGTTGAGATCAGAGGAGAGATAGTGTACTATCAATTAGATGGCTTTCTCCTATAAAGGAAACTCATCTATGCAGAAGGATTTATCTCCTTTAGGATTGCGTAGTTACTATTGGGCCAAGTGAGCAGTGTGAGGTGGGAATTCACATGTGTGGAAGCACTAGACCCCAAGAAAACCTGCACAAGGAAATAGGAGGCTTGGAGGGCAGAGGAGAAGGTTTGTGAGAGGCTTTTGACTATCTATGAGCAACAAAGGGATTATACTAAGAGCTAGTTGGCTTCCAAGCTAAGGCTTTGTGTAATTCTGTGACTATTTTCCACTTGTATGATAATACAGAGTTGGGGTTTTAGGCTGAGGCTTTCCCTGGTATATTTCTTCTGTGTTATGTGTGATTGATTTCTCATTCTTAGTTATATGTGTTCTCATTGATTGTGCTCAAATTGATTAAACTTCCGCAAAGTGTTGTAGAAGTATATCTTGTATTGTGTTTTAGTATATTGCATAATCTGTTGATCTACAGTGGGAATTCTACATGGTATCAGAGCAAAGGTGATCAAAGAGAAGAACAATATACAAGAAGGGAGAAGTTCGAAGTTTGTGGTTCCTGAATATAGAAATCGAGTTCTTATCACATCTCAATTTCACCAATGGCGTTCAGTGGTTTACGATTCGAGTATGCCCTTCATGGTAGCTCGAATTATATAGCCTGGAAGTATCACATGGAGGCAGTATTAGACGATAATGGTCTAAAGGACTTCATTGATCAAGAAGTCCCCAAGCCGACTAATGCTACTCAACTCGCAGAATGGAAGAATTGTGTGGCTAGAGCAAGGAAAATCCTCCTGGAGGGAGTTCGAGACCACATTGTCTCGAGCCTCCATGGGAAGGAGACACCATTTTCGATGTGGAAAACATTGAAAGATCTATATCAGAATAG
>APFE031709478.1:22893-40952 GCA_000404065.3 Pinus taeda
TCCTGGAGGGAGTTCGAGACCACATTGTCTCGAGCCTCCATGGGAAGGAGACACCATTTTCGATGTGGAAAACATTGAAAGATCTATATCAGAATAGCAGTGATCAGAGGAAGTTGGCACTGAACGACAAGCTTCATAAGATCAAGTGTGAAAAGGGAGACACGATCTCTACATATCTGAACAAGCTCACCACCTACAAGGATGAGCTTGGAAGTGTAGGGATCACGACCAATGATGATGACATGGTGAGTCTTCCACTCCTTGGTCTTCCTAAGAGCTAGAATAGCTACCAAGACTCGGTTAATGGAAGAGAAAAACTGCCAGATTGGGAACGACTTTGGTCGGATCTAATGCAGAAAGAGATAAGAAGAAGCACTAGAGATGGATCTTCTTCATCCAAGGAGGATGAAGAAAATTGTGCCTTAGCAAGTAAGGCAAAGAAAGGGAAGGAGAATGATTCTCATTACAATTCGAGTTCTTCCCATGGTGGGAAGAAGTTTGACAAATCGAAAATGTGGTGCTTTCGTTGTCATGAGGTGGGCCATTTTGCTACAAATTGTCCACTGAGGAAATCCAAGAAGGGATCCGTGGAAGGATCAGAAGGTGATGCATTGGCCTCATAGTTCAAGTTGGATTTCACACTTTTTTCATGCATGGTTTCATCCATGGTGGGAAGTGGTTGTTTCTTATCAATGGAGCTTCTTTCCATATGACCGACAACAAGAGTTTGTTTAGTACCTTGGAGGAGAAGGATCTCTAGATGCGGATCGTGATGAGTAATGATGAAAAGTATAATGTCTCAGGTGTAGGCACAGTTGTTTTTCAAAGGGAGCATGGAGCTCGCATTACCTTGACATATGTCAAGTATGTACCAGGACTGAAGAAAAATTTGGTGTCGATTGTGATGCTGGAAGACAGAGGCTATGATGTAGTCTTCAGCAAGGGAAAAGTTTTCCTTAGACACATCATCATGAGAGAGGTGAAGTAGATCGGTTCATGAGTCAAGAAAATATATGCTCTTGAGGTTCAAAATGCATGCAAATGCTTGAGGAGAAAGGCAACTGATGGAGACTTGGTGGTTGAGAGGGAGAGTACATTACCTCTCAACATGTAGCCATAGGAGAAGTATCAAATGATTATGGAGGAGCCACGATTGGTGAAGCAACTTCAGGAGGTTGTGGATCAGCCACAACTAGAGAAGCCGAGAGGAGATCGAGTGGAGGCAGCCACTCATGCAGAGACCTTCAGTAGGGGGAAATTTCAAGCCAAGTGGGTAGATAAATCACATGCTTCCATACCTCCAGGTAGGAGGTGGGGCGATGTGGAGTGATAGTACCAAGAAGGCTGCAATAGGGGCAGGATCATTGAGGTACCCAACCTCTTTAATTAGACTTTGCTATGGGGACCTCAATGAGGAGTAGCAGGACTTGCGGAGTGGGTGGAGACAGATGCAAATGGAGTAGTAGAGAGAGCTACAGTGCAGGAATCCCAAGACAGTGCAGAGATAACAGGCTACAACAATGCAAGAGGCACAAGGGTGTTTCACCAATGCAAGTGGCACAGAGAGGTGTGCAACGGTGCAAGATGCATGGAGTGTTGCAGCAGCTCAAAGGTCACAAAGGGAGCACTTGTCAGTGGCATAGGAAGCTTCAACATCATAGGATGTTTCTAGCCCAATAGGGAGGTCAGTTGGGAGTTTTATTTTGTTTCTAGAGTTGCTGGAGCATCCACACTTGGAAGAAGTATTGCATGCAAAACAATCCAAAGGTTCGAGATTGGGTTCAAGTTGAAGCCTTTCTTGTTGAGATGGATTGTTGAAAATGGCAACAAGAAATGCGAAAAATAGAAGTGTTAAAAATAGCACTGCTATAAATAGCAATTCAGGTACTAGTGTTGGATTGAGCAACAAGAAATGAAAAATGGAAGTGCTAAAAATAGCATTGCTATTTTTAGCAGTTCGGGATAGATTCCTATTTTAGTTAGTCTCTAAACTAAAATAGTGAAGTAAAATTCGAATTTGATCTTAGAATTTGTTTGTAAAATAATTAATTAATTCACCATGAGTTAATTAGTTAAGGAAAATCAAACATGAAGTCTATGTGGGGACATGCAACAGTTTCTCCATTAATTGAGGAATTTATCCATCAGTTAAAGAGATAAGGATGAGTTGTAATATTGATTTGTAATTAGTTGGATTAGTTAACTTAATCAAGTCCAGTTAGATTAATTCAAATAGTTTGTTGAATTAATTGTGAGTTTAGTTAGTTAATGCTTGCATGCATGTAACTGTTGCACTTCAGATAACTGAATATTCTCTTATAACTAACTCATGCATGTCAGTTCAGACAGAGATCAAGTTGAGATCTAAGGAGGGATAGTGTACTATGAGTTAGATGGCTTTCTCCTATAAAGAAAACTCATCTATGCAGAAGGATTTATCTCCTTCAGGATTGCGCAGTTACTATTGGGCCAAGTGAGCAGTGTGAGGTGGGAATTCAAATGTGTGGAAGCACTGGACCCCAAGAAAAACTGTGCAAGGAAATAGGAGGCTTGGAGGACAGAGGAGAAGGTTTGTGAGAGGCCTTTCACTATCTATGAGCAGCAAAGGGATTATACTGAGAACTAGTTGGCTTCCAAGCTAAGGCTTTGTGTAATTCTGTGACTATTTTCCACTTGTATGATAATACAGAGTTAGGGTTTTAGGCTGAGGCTTTCCCCGGTATATTTCTTCTGTGTTATGTGTGATTGATTTCTCATTCTCAGTTATATGTGTTCTCATTGATCGTGCTCAAATTGATTAAGCTTCCACAAAGTGTTGTAGAAGTATATCTTGTATTTTGTTTTAGTCTATTGCATAATTTGTTGATCTACAGTGGGAATTTCTACATGATTTTCAATCATGGAAAGACGACATCAGTCCCAAAATATCCTAGTCTACCTTATTTTTCATGCAAGATGTCGATTGTGATGGGATTGCGCACACGGGTTGAGAGAGATTTCTTCTTGGGTGCAATGTGTGCACAAGAGGCAGGAGGCAAGGATGATAGATGTTGTAACTCCAAGAGATAGCCCCTGGATTGATGAGAGACCAGTGCCTTGGACATCTTGATGAGTGCTTGCAAGATTTTTTGGGATTATTCACTTACACTCAATATTTAACATACCTTAAAAAAGAATTGGTTCAAAATCTTCTTTAAGAAGAGAAATACGAATTTGGCCTCAAAGTAATACTCATAGAAGAATTAAAGTTCAACTCTTGTGGCCAACATTACATAAGCATATCGTTTATCAGTCATTCTAGAATATGGGAGAGAAGAATTATGAAGGATCGAAACCAAACACACAGGGCTTAGTTAAGAATCTAGTGTATTAGACTTCAGTATGAAATAGATGAAAGAAACATTTAAATGATATGATAATTTACACGGATCAATTATTAAGGATGTTAAGTTTTATCATCCACGAGAATCTTAGATCATCATTAGACATAGATGGATCCATGATTTCATAAAAAACACATCCAATAGCTACTACTACATGTAATCTTAGAAGAAGAATGAAGATATATGGAATAAACACAAAACATAATACATACTATAGTCTCATATGAGCCAAAATCACCAAAATATTTCATTATTCTTCAAATAGGGCATACATTTCATTCACAATTGCAGAGCTTCCCTCTTGAAACAAAATTTGGAACCTTTGGTTTTGTATCATAAGCTGTTTTTTATAATTCATCATCATAACAAAACTATATCAGTGTGCTTAGTGGCACAACTATACTGGTTGGAACCTAACTAAGGCATTTAGTCTTTGAAAATAAAATATTTACATAAAACATAAAATGGAAAAGTGTCATGATTGACACAATCAGTAGTATCTTCAATTGTGATAGATTGGTTTAGGAGGCAGTGTTGTCAAATCGATGATCTGGAGTTGTGGAGGATTAATGAATTGATCGCATCATTTCCATTACGCTGGACTTGGTAAAGGAGTGTGAAAGAACACCTGATAGGAAATTTTAAGGCAAGTAAGCCTTGTATAGTGTAGCCTGGGGCGGAATAAGGTCTTCACTAACCCTAGTAGTTGAAAATATCTTCTCAAGTAGTTTACCACAGTTTTACCCTTGAAGCTAGAAGTCTTCTCACGGGATGAATCAAACTTTCTTTTGAACTCTACTAGCATCTGATTGTATTACTCACATGGGGTCAACATTCCCATGAAACCTCAATAGTTGGGTAACCTTGCTCAAACTCTCTCCTCAAACTCTGAGTTAAAGGTAGCCAAATTTTTTAGCACTACGGCCATGCATTCTTCAACTGTAGCTCTAGCCTCCTCCTTCTGGACTACTTTGGAAATATCCATGATTGTAGACATGCTATCCACCACATTTATAAGCCTCAACTCAATGAGTGGCTTCTCTTTCACATACTAGATGAATTTCTTGGTACTATGGGAATTCTTTTCACCTTATTCTTTAGCAGCTAGGATGAAGAACTCATAGTCTTTGATCACAATATTTTTATCATCCATCATAGTTATGTATTCCCATTTTTTCTTCATCTCTGCTATGATCTCATCCGAGATAAGTTGTTTAGCTTGTAGGAGGGACATATTTCCTTTCAGTTTGTCTTTAAGCTCAGAGATGTCCTGATTAGTTTCTTGTAAGTTATTGTTGATCAGTTATGCATTGGTCTTGGCAGTCTCGAGTTGTTTTTCCATCTGTGCCGGGGCTTGTTGGGTAGTGTCTAAGTCCCATTTCACCTTCCTAATTTCCCCTTCCCAGAGTCAGAGCTTGGTGAGGTTATTTGTGAGTTGTTCTGTAGGATTCTGAGGGTTCTCAAGCACGAGTACTACACAAATGTGAGTTTCTATCCTTTGTTGAAGCTCTTCTACCTATTTTTTAAGAGCCACCACCTCTTTTTTCATGTCAATAAGCTCTTTAGTTAGGATCTCTTTCTCTTCCTCCACCTGTGCAAGTTATTTGGACTGCGCATGTTCACTGGCTGGCATCTTTAGCTTGTGCCTCGGCTCCTGAATCTCTTCTTGTGAAATCTAGAGTAGGATATCAAATGTGGATTTTTCCTTTGGGTTCACTCCAAAATTCACAATCAATTCTTTGAGATTCTCATTCTGCATGTATAGATATCTAGAATTAGCTCTCTCCTGCTTCATTTCAGTTGCAACCTTCTCCAACAACTTCTTGGTGTTGCGTATGTTCATGGCATTCTGATTTAGCTCATTATACAACATTTCCCCCACCTACCAGTGGAAGTTGATCTTGTTAGGGAGAGGAACACTTGTTAGGTCCGGCGACACATCTAGATCCCTGGACAGGAGCTTGATAGTAGTGACTATGCCAATGGGTGGTGTAATGATAATTTCATTTGGTTTCTCTCCAGGTCCATAACAGCCAAGAGTCTGGTCTGATATGGGACCAAATGTGATGCCATTTGTTGCTTCTTATATTCCCTAATTTTCTTATTCCTTTCTTCAATGTCTTTCCCTGTATGCCAAATGGGCTTGGTCACAGTTGTACTCCCTGTTGAACTTAGAATGGATAGCTCTAAGGATGATGAGGCAACATCTTGCAGTGGGTCTTCTAGAGTCACCTAGAAGTCTAGTTGGTCTTGATTTATATCCACCAACATAGTTTCTATTTCTTCTTCCTCTTCTTCTTGAGTCTTGAATTTCTTATTAGTATGGACATCCTCCATCTCCACATCCCCTGTCTCATCTACAATCCCTTTTTGTGCCTTCTCTTTTACAATTGGAGTCTCAATCTTCATCTCTATGTTAATGGGCCATGAATCAAAGTTAGCCTTCCATTGAATCTTAGGCCTATATTCATGATCATAGGCTGAAGCACTTAATTTTTTCCTCTTCTTTAAGTGACACCATGACAGTCATAACGCCAAACATCTCCCATATAAAAATTCATTTGTTTCAGTAAATCCTCAATTTCATGAAAGGCATGTTTGAAGTTAACAATCAAGGGGCTTATAGGCTTACCCAACTTGAACATGCACCCATTTTTAGAAGGGACAAAATGGACTTGGTCCACATTGAGACTCTGTCTAATGAATTCCAGGGAAAATATCCTCATTCACATGAACACAGACAAGCAATAAGGAGGAAGCTCACATCCATAAAACATAATCTTTGTATATTCCTCAAACAAATACTAATCTCCCACCCTAGTATCGTTGTTGAGGTGGAGGAACACTTTTTGCCAAGGAAAGATTTTTGGGGGGAACATTGTGAATGATTTTGTAAGTAATCGCCATGTAAGAAGATATGAATTGGGAATAGCCATCATTATCTAGTCTCCTCATAACAACAACATCCCAATCGAAAATATACTTCATGTTCTTGTTTGGGGCCATCAAACTGAGACTTAGGCTCTCAAACTCATCTACATGGGTGTACACAAACAAATAGAATAGTAAGGAATAGTATCTGAAATATGAGGTGACTAGGAAATGGTGTAATTGGAATTTTATGGAATCTGCCAAGAAATACAATATGTCGAAAAAGTGATCAATTTGCATCATCTCCCTTGGAAATCCTAGGTGTTTCAGGGAAAACTAGTGTCTTTTTGATCGACTAGCCCTCTAGGTTTGGCAGCTACCCTAGAAACAACAGTTTAAAGCAATTCACGATTTCTTCTATGTATAATAGATAAGAGAAAGATAAAGGAACCAACCTGGAACTTCTGCTTAATCCCTTGCTTGATCTTTCTCCCCCTTGACAGAACTTGCAACTCCTCCCCATACTTCTCCCAATTGGAGAGTACCTATAGAAACATAGTAACAAAGAACCATCAAAGCATCTCAATCTATTATATCATAAGTATTACAGGATCAGATATATAATGAACATACAATAGCATTCACAAATGATAACATTCACAATTGCACAATTATATGGAAGAAAACTTGAAGAACTTTATTAAATAGAAGGGAGAATCACAACCTAGTTGTTTGATCCAGCATCATCCTCCCAGCATCAATCCCTCTTCACCTCATGAAATAGCAAAATCACACCAACAATACAATGCTCTTTTCCTCAAAAACAAACTATTAGCACTTCCTTACAATTCACAATATTCTAGCCTCTGAATCTCTTAGATGAGGGATCCATTTATAGATGTGTGCAAGGGCGTGAGTCATCTCTGGGGTTTTGATTAGTGTCATTCCACTTGTTACAATTGATTCCACTTAGAGATTTCTTGGATCTCTTACTCATCCCTAGACGAATTCAGAGAGGAAAGTGTCATAGGAGAAGTTTCTAGAAGATTTCCTGAGCAACCACCTAGAAAACTGTCTTGGACATTTGTCCATCCTCACCCATCGCACCCTATAGAAGGCCCAAATAGTATGCATCACACCTGGCCAGTGTAATACTCAGTATGCATTGCACCTTTCCAGTGGAGCAGTCAGTATGGTTCAGTTTGAGCCATTTCTTGATTTTTTTTTAGGTGGAGCTTCTCGGGAATGATGTAATCAGATGACCATGTTCTTTTAGGGTATAAAACAACCCTTTTAGGGGTTGAAGAGCCCTAGTTTATTGACATATAAGATTGGGGTTGAAGTGCCCAAATATGTCTATAACAATTGCCCCCTAAAGCATGAAGTTGTAAATCTTGATGTCGAGTGAAATGCTTTATCATGAAGATCCGAGGTTTCGAACTAGAAGGTGACCTGCATAAGTTATAATACATCATCACAATATAATTTTTCATGATCTAGCTAAGGCGGGCATTCCCATGCTCAGCTTTATAGATTAATTTCATGTACATAGAATAGATGGTCGTCTGCAGATGTAAACTGGTGATTCTTTAGATGTAGAGTCATCATCCTTGGTTCGGATGACCATCTATGCAGCGCCTTTTTACATTTGATGTTTTTATATCCCTGAATATATCACAGCCCAAATGGATGAAACTAGATCTGGGATCTTCAAATGCATTCAATCTTCACCTGATGTACAATTCAATCCATGTGAAGAGATGTTCTGAAGTTGAACATGGAAAGACATCGCCTGATTACCAACCAATAATGTGAGCTCTTAACAGGCGCTAGAGGAATCACCGATAATGATAGCGACCCTTAAGGTACTACAATACAATTCAAGTGGTGTGAATGTTTGATCTGATGTCGAACACCATGCAAAATATTTCGGTCGAAGGCCATTGATGTCAACCTGTCATCGGAAGTGAGAAACTTGCCATTGAGGCATGCAAGCTTCAAAGCACTGAAAGGGGTGTTTCTAAGTCAACTTCTTGGATAATGAGCTGATGTCGACAAGAAGTGACTCGTTATAGGAGGGCCTTGATGTACCCCACATCTACGACATGAAACGAAGCAAATTATTTCTGGAGGTGGAAACGATCTGACGACACAAGGTTCAGGAATGGCGGTCATGAAAAAATGAAGGTTGTAGGTATTGTAGTGGATGAGGCATTAACTGGATTATGGTTTCTCAACTAAATGACTTCTCTTGAACATGTCGGAAACACTGAGATGGATTGGTAGCGTTAACCCCAAAATATGGATGGTGTAAAAGACCAATTGTGAGATAACCAGTGAATGGAATAACCCAACCCGACTCAATAATGGTGATGGAGTGGAAGTGTCATGTTAAAGAGTGACTTGCTACCATCAATTTCTTCAAGTTTTTTCCCTTTTTCTCCAGTCATTGCTGACTAGCTTATTCTATAATTTTCCCTTCAGGCAAACCTGTCGCTATGTTTTAACGAGTCTAGCGATAGTGAAACTTGATCTTGTCTAAAGTGGACAAGTTTGTCGCTATTGTTTTAACGAGTTTAACAACAAGGATAACTTGGTCCTTTTCATGTTTAGAGAGTTTGAAAAGGGATGAAAAGAAAACCCCAGAAGTTCTTTTTCGTAGAATAATTCCTTAAGTCCGAAAAAGGATAAAATAATACAAAAGGGATGACTTTTCTGATCACTTTAACGAGCCGAAAAAGACAAGCGCTCAATCTTTTTTGTGAGATAATCCCTCAGGTCTAAAACAATTAAAATATACAGGAGGGATGACATTTCCACTCACTTTAATGGGTTGGAAAGGCTGGTGCTCGACAATCTTTTCATATTTAATGAGTCTAAAAAGAGTTTAAAGGAGACTCGAATTTGAGGAACAAGTGGTGTCTAGGGTAGCAATTGGTTCCAGGTAATCTTGGAACTTCACAAAATATGGTTGTTTCTATGAAGAGGTTGGCTAATAAGACCACTCGTCGCAGTTGTTCCACAAAAAGGGTAAACAACCAAGTGGAAGCATATGATCGGCCAAAAGAATGGAGGTGATGAGAGGTACACAACCAAGGTTCAAAATGCTAATAGAACGACAATCACAAAGGTTAATTACTCTAGGTGGGTTCATTTTTTAACAAGCTTGAACCATAGGGGAAATCTGCTCGGTTTTTTTAGTTTCATTTTTTACGTAAGCTAGAAACAACAAAACTAAAAAGCTAGAAACGAAAAAAAACTAAAAAATTAGATACAACAAAAACTAAAAATTGAAGACAAAATTTAAAATGATTTGCATGCCCCCAGCATGATGAAAAGGAGAGTCTCCATTAGCCATATGGAAATTACTGTGGTTAGGTAGGATGGTTTCGTCGACAGAATAGACAAAACACTTCCTTGGCTTCGTCGCAAAATAGACAAAGGTGAATGGTGTGTCAGACCAATCACATAACCTACAGGGAAACTTATCTTTTCAACTAGGATTGTCCATAGAATAGACAAGGGTGCATGCCCCCTAAGCTTTGTTACATTCACTAGACTACTCATGGCAATTAGGTAGATGGAACGAAGGTTCAAGAGATATTGCTGATGTAAAAGGACCATTTAGGGATGATGATTGAGTTGGAGCTATGCTTGGACTGGGAAATGAAAGCTGGTCAACGGAGACCATTTTGCCTTCATGTGGAAAACACATCACTCGGAAGAGTGTCGAAACAATAGCTTCCATGTTGTAAACATAGTCATGTCCAAGGAGTAGATTGTAATCTAACGGTCCTGGGACTACCATCACGTTCAGATGAATGGTTTTCCTTCCCAAAGTGATCGGTAACTTAGGAAGGATCCCTAACAGTTGACTGGTTCCTTTATTAAAGCCTAAGAGATTTTGTGCAACAGGCATAAGCGATGGCAAACCAAGCGCTTTCCAAGTAGTTGAGGAAAGGATACTTACTGATGTGCCTTCATCTATGATAGTTCCAGACACGATCATTTTGTAAACTTGTACTATGATCCAGAAAGGTACATAAGAAGGAAGGCAGGATCTTGCTAGTTGATTCCAATCAAAAGAAGTGGCTAGACTACTTAGGGGGGTACCGAATAAATGGGTAAATTAACCCCTTGAGTTATGAGAACTGGGGGATTTTATTCCTCTTGTGAAGGAATGGGTGGATTGCCCCCAAGTTCATTAGACTCTGAAGTAAAAAAAAAGAATTTGAACAATATCGTTCTCACTCTCTTGGGGAACGGTATGTTCTTTTGAAGGTAAAATTGGGTCAACTGCGACCTCGATCTGTTGATTTTGGTCGGGTATAGATTCATAAGATTCACTTTCAGAGAGAGTGGTTTCGATCGATGGTTGATTTAAGTCAGTTAGTTTTTCAACTATTAAAGGACTAGGGGAGAGTTTCTTGTAGCCAGATGGAAGTCACTGCAGTGAAACAATACGGTTATCGAAAACTCTTTTGGCTTCATCGAAAAAGGGACAACGGTGAAGGGAATGATTACCTTCACATAACCTACATGGAACTTTGACCTTTCCTTTTTGTCCATGAACTTCACTATTACTATTTGATGGTGTGCTATCAACATGATCCCCAACGGAGTCGCCATTTTGTTTTGGGGAAAACTAGTGTCTTTTTTATCGACTAGCCCTCTAGGTTTGGCAACTACCCTAGAAACAACAGTTTAAAGCAATTCATGATTTCTTCTATGTATAATAGATAAGAGAAAGACAAAGGAACCAACCCAGAACTTCCACTTAATCCCTTGCTCGATCTTTCTCCCCCTTGACAAAGCTTGCAACTCCTCCTCGTACTTATCCCACTTGGAGAGTACCTATAGAAACACAGTAACAAAGAACAATCAAAGCATATTGATCTATTATATCATAAGCATTACATAATAAGATATATAATCAACATACAATAGCATTCACAAATGATAACATTCACAATTGCACAATTATATGGAAGAAAACTTGAAGAACTTTATTAAATAAAAGGGAGAATCACAACCCAGTTGTCTGATCCAGCATCATCCTCCTAGCATCAATCCCTCTTCACCTCATGAAATAGCAATATCACACCAACAATACAATGCTCTTTTCCTCAAATACAAATTATTAGCACTTCCTTATAATTCACAATATTCCACCCTCTAGATCTCTTAGACGAGGGATCCATTTATAGATGTGTGCAAGGGTGTGAGTCATCTCTAGGGTTTTGATTAGTTTCATTCCACTTGCTACAATTGGTTCCACTTGGATATTTCTTGGATCTCTTACTCATCCCTGAGCGAATTCAGAGAGGAAAGTGTCATAGGAGAAGTTTCTAGAAGATTCCCTGAGCAACCACCTAGCAAACTGTCTTGGACATTTGTCCATCCTCACCCATCGCACCCTATAGAAGGCCCAAATAGTATGCATCACACCTGGCTAGAGTAACACTCAGTATGCATTGCACCTTGCCAGTGGAGCAGTCTGTATGGTTCAGTTTAGGCCATTTCTGGATGGTTTTTCAGGTGGAAATTCTGGGGAATGATGTAATCAGATGACATGTTCTTTTAGGGTATAAAACAACCCTTTTAGGGGTTGAAGAGCCCTATTTTATCGACAAATAAGATTGGGGTTGAAGTGCCCAAATATGTTTATAACACCAGGGCGGCCTTATTGACCATACATGTCGAACTGGAGGTCTGACAGGTGGTAAGGATAGGGGGGTCTGAAATATGTGCCTCTATGTCCATCAACAACTTGACATTGGAGAAAGTTTTGACTTCCTATGTTTTGGGGGTTTTAGGGGTCGCTTTCTTCATATATAGAAACAATTTGTAGGTTGGGAGACCAACAGGTTCCCTGATTAACCGGGTGATGGCTGAAAAATGACATTAGTAGAATATTTTGATTGGCTTGGTGAACGAATGACATTGTATACTAGTCAAACTATAGGGGTAATCTACAACAGGAAAACAAATTTAAAATCAAATGACCAAACTAGGAAGGGTTTTTATAGGTGAAGGGGGAAATAGTATTCTGACGTCATATGTCGTCACCGAGGGGGCACGTGGCAAAAAATGGTTGGGGAAGTGACAGGTGATAGGTGGATGGGAATGGAGGGAGGATTTTACTATTTTACCTCCATTTCTCACTTTTCAACAACATTGGTGGGTTCGTGACATGGAGGTTGGTCCCCACCTTCCTCCAGCAGGTGAACAAATGGGGGGTAGGGATTCTATCACGACCCCCTAGAATCAATTTGATTCCTTGATTGGTGGATTCTACATTTCTAGCCATTCAACTCCAGGGGGTAGTGTCGACTTATTTATCTTGCAAGTTACCCCCCAAAGTGTCTCTGGGGACAAGCTGGGCAGAGATGGATAGTGATTTGCCTTGAAACATACTCAAGTTTTAACCAAAATTTTGTTCTTATGCTAATTTATTTCCTTGCCTTGTTGCACTTGCTTGATGAAGTATGCCATGGCTATGGGCTCTAGTATTAGAGGCTCCTAGTGTATCATCGGGGCCTAAACTTGCCCACCTAATCAATTTGACTATTTTTGGAACAAGAGGTGTTGAAGGAAAGCCTCTTGACACCCATACAAAAATGTGATAGACAACAACATTGGCTCCAACTACGGACAATGTTTTGTATGCAATGCACTGAGAACTTGCACATTAGCACCTTACTGTTTTGGAGAATTTAGCATCTACTGATAAATACTAATTCACTAGACAAGTAGTTGTGCCTAGAACAATAGTTTAAAGTGTTTTAGACTTTACCTATAAGCAATAGATAAGAAGAGAGGATAGAAGGCCTACCTGTAGTTATGCTTTCCTCTCGTCTCCCTTGTATCGATCTTGTCGCTCCTTCCCTACGTAATATGCTTGAAAGGTGCCCTGTCAACACAATAGAAGATGAAAACCAATTAAAGCATACGATCCATTGAATATAGATGAAAGGAATCAGAAGAAATTCATACATATGAGCATTATGAAAAAACACAACATATGGAAAAAAGGTTCAAACACTTTATTAGATAGAAGAAGGAATTACAACCATTAGCGTCTAATTCAAAGTCATTCCTCCGGCTTGGATCCCATACACATCACATCAAAAGCAAGACAATCTTGTGGCACCACATCAGTTGCTCCAAAGTCAAGTCTCATAGCAGCATTATCTCCTTACAATTTAACATAATCCAGCCCCTGATCAGTTAGATGAGTGGTCAATTTATAGGAAGATGAAGGAGGTTTTGTCATTAATGGTGACATTGAATGGCCTTCCATACTTATAATTAGTTCCATGGAGGAAGGGATGAGAGGATAGGATGCTCCTTAACTCATTCCTCATCCATTTTCGAGCTCATAGGAGTTGATAAGACAGGGAAACTTCTAGATGACTCCAAAAGACAAGAATATTCCCCAAACCCTATGTAAATTTTGCTCATTCTCGCCCAACGCATGTGAAAGGAAGCCTAAGTGCTCTACAAAGCACCCTAGCAGTGGACTTAACTGCTCTACAGTGCACCTTCACAAGGGCTTACCTGCACTGGTCCCTCTAAAGGCAATTTATGGATGTTTTCAAGTCATGAAATTGTCCGGGAACAAAGAATTCAAAGGTTTGAATTGTTTAGGGCATGAAACAACTAAATTTAGAGTTTGATGAGCCCTAAAACACTAATCTAACTGTTTGGATTTGATGTGCCCAAATGGATCTATAAAAGTTGCCCCTAAAGCATGAAGTTGGAAAAATTCCAATGTCGAATGAAATGCTTTACAATGTGATGAGGAGGTATCAAAGTGGAAGGTGACCTACATCAATTACAATACATATATAATGATATTTGATTTTACATGTGATCTAAAAATGGGGCTTTGAAGGCTTCTTTTCAAACTTACAAGAACCTCTCCCTCTTTCAAAGCTTATTTATTCCTAAGACTCAAATGATTAACCAATGCGGAAGTAAAATATGCTTGAAAAATAGGTGTATGCTTATGTTTATTGTTGACTGTTTATGTGTTTTTAAGTCTATTTTCTTGAGTTGATATAATAGCAACTAAAGCATAAAATATAATGCAACAATAAAACAACACACATAAGACAACAATTTAATTAGGAGTTCACCCAAAACTCTTGGGCTACGTCTTCATGAGCTCTAATCAACTCAACTAGGCTCTCTGGGATTATGGCAAAGTCCTTTTACAAGCTCTTGGCTCAAATCCACTGTTTTACATAGAAACAATAGATTTAGACACCATTTTATCCCTGGCTCTTGAAGCTCTCGGCTCTTTTGGCTCTCAGCTCTCGCTCTGGCTCTTGGCTCTCGCTTTGGCTCTTGGCTCTTGCTCTTGGCTCTGGCTCTAGCTCTTTGGCTCTAGCTTTGGCTTTGGCTCTTCGGCTCTAGCTTCTTTGGCTCTCTGCGACTTTCTGGCTTTTCACTTGTCCTCCAAGTGACTCCCTCCGCTGCTCTGCGTAGTAGCTTTCCACTCTCTCTGCTCTCTCATCTCTATAACTACTTTCAGTATTTAGGTCCTCTTTAGTTGAGCTCTCTGGGCTCCTTTTAGGCATTTTCTCGGCTTTTTGGCTTCCCCAGCCATTTCCCTACATTCAATCATTCCCCTATAGTGTGTGGCTTCTCTGCATTGTCTACTCGACTGGCCATCTGGCTCTGTGACTCTGTGGCTTTCAAACACCTCATCGTCTGCCAAAACGCCTTCTTGTAGCGTGGAATGATGATTAGGAGCTATTACAAAAGGAATTGGGGTCGTTTCATAGGCAAAAACCCAAAAATGGTCATTCTCTATTTACACAGAGAATACACAAAAAACTTGTAAAAATCTACCCAAACGTAGTCTATCGGACTTCAAAAATCATTAATTCTGCCTTATATCCTTTTGGATCTATCTTCAGGTGCCATCGCGAGTAATTGTTGATCAACGGCTATTATTGATTTTGGATGGCTAACATGCATGGAGATTACCCACCCGAAAAGGGTGGTTTTCTCTCTCCAGTGCCTAGCCATGTGGCAGTCAATGTATGGGCTCAAGCAGAGCCTGGCCAAAACCAGGTACCGCCTACGACCTACCCGAAATCCCACTCGTTTTGTGGTTTCCCTTTGTATTTGAAAAATACATTAAAACACTAAAAATATCGCAAAATAGCTTTATGGCGGACTTGAAATGTTATGCAACTGCATTTACAAACCCTTTCCGATCCAGTTTCATCGCTTATCACATTGCATGTGTGTTTTGGGTAAAATCCCAAATACATAGGAAATACATGAAAATCTGAATTCCCGGACTTGAAATTTTATACAATCGAGCTTTGAAAACTTATCGAGTTCGACCTTTTTATCGGTATCGCTCATCGCATCAGCCCTGTGTATCAGGGATAGCCGATCTCACGATCTGACAATTTTGGTGATCACAATGTCACTCGGCCCAGGGTCCCGTCTTAAGTCCCATGCCATCGGCGACATCGATCTGCCGATTTCGGCGATCGACATATCGCGTCGGCCCGGGGGGGAGTCCTTACCTTATTTTATATGAGTAGGCCTGCCTCCGACCCGATATGTTGAGGATCGGCAATCGGGGGTGGCTTCGCTCCCCGCTTAAGTCTGCCTTTGGCCCTCCTCCAATGTGATTTTGTAAGGGTTTTTGCTCATTTTAGAGGATTTTTCCTCTTTTTCTAAAGAACATGGGGCATCTTCTTTTGGTGATAACTTCTGCATCTTTAGTCCATTTTTTCCCATTCAAGTTGCAGTAGATTTAGAATGAAAAGATCTCTGCAATGGGGCTATGTCGAAGAACTTCCTTGGACTTTCATTTTCCTCTATGAGGAACACTTAGACTTAGGAGTCTATCCAAAATCCATTTTGGATCACGCCTTCCCACTAAACGAACTTTTGGTCTCAAAAAGACTGATATACTGATCTGAATAGTAAATGAGAGTAACAACACCCTCTTCTTTCAGTCTTTATACACTTGCCTTGCATAGTGCCTTTGAACCAAAGTCTCTAACCACTTCCCTTCCTAGATGGGCTGGTCTTCCTAGGAAGACCTATCTTCCTCCTTGCCTTCCTGCAGAACTTCTATTGAAATGGTCATAGAAGGTGGTTTGAACTTCTTTTCCTTGATCATTGATCCAAGGTGGCTCAAACTAATGTGAAGTACATCTGCTCCTATTTGAAAAGCTGTCAACAACAACTGTTAAAAACAACAGAAACACAGACAACAACTAGATGGCCTAAACTCCTGCTTTAACAAAAGAAACAGATTTTCACATCTTGTGAACACCTCCTTTTCTTACATCTACATACACTTGATGGACTAGATAACAAGCCCACAAAACATGCCTTTAAAACAAGTGACCCTTCAAGTCAAGCATGTAGAAAAGGACCATTAGGACTCTTTTCAAAAGATGAAACACTTCATTATTATCTCCATCTTGGAAACCAAGTTAACTTCTCCCAAGTCAACATTGCATCACATGCATGTCAAAGCAATCAACCTTACAAGTTAATTACACATACATGTTCAAAACAAGGAAAACATCAACATCCTTGTGTTCATGCATCTCATGCTCATGCATGCATTTCATCCTTCAACTTTCACTTAAGCACACTATACTTTCGAAGCTGGAATGAAATATAATGTTGCAACAACAAAGTGAGTCTCCTACTCAACTTTTCCATTCACCTTCTTGGTAAGAACCTGCAACTTTCATCTTATTAACAAAGAAATTCAAATAGATGCATCACTAGACATGCAACCTTAACTGGAGAAGAACTCTAGCCATTTCTCAATCCCTTTCAAAGGCACTACCTTTGTCTGCACATCAACTTCAACATGTGAATCATCTTGAGACACATCAGTCATGGAATATTCCTTTCCATTTCTGCCATCTTCTCTTTCCACTTTCTTCAGCTTTTATGGAAGCATTTATGGATTCAGAGTCCAACATCTTTTAGCAAGATTCCCTTGCTTATGGTAGTAGGTGCAACACATGGGCATCCTCTTGACAGCATGATTTTCCTAGTCCAATGGACCTTTGGCTCTTTGCTTCTTTTCCTTCAAAAGTTTCATGTATGTGGCCATTCTCTTCCAACGTCTAGAAACATGATGGTTATCCAAACCACAAAAGAAACATGCAATTCTTTTCCCATGCTTATGTGGAAATTTATCATGCTTTGCAAAATCAAAAGGAATATGATTAGAACCAGATTTATACCTGCCTCTTTCACCTTTATTGCCTTCATGAGGAGGTGAAGAAAATGAAGAAGTGACTCCCTTTGGAACACCATCAATCTCTTCAAGGATGTTAGAGTTTCCACAATTCTCTGGCTCAAGTGTGTGTGTCTGAACACTTGCATCCTGTAAGTGATGCTTCAAGCTATTACATTCCTCCTGAACACAATCTTCGCACTCTGGATTGCAACCCCTTCTTGGAGTTATTTCAATGGCCTTCATGGTAGCTTTGGAGCTCTCTCCATAAGACTATCCATAGCCAAGACCCAAATACTTAGGCCTTTCCTCAACCATTATTGGTTCAACAATACCTATTGCATGTTTTCCCAAGCCCTCTCCTTCATATCCCATCTTGGACATTAGCTTGGAACCTATGCCTTGTAGGTTTTAACCCCATACAAAAATTACCTGCATACGAATTCTAAAACACAGAAAATAAATAATGCGAGAACATAACACATAAAACACATATACACAGAGATTTTCCCCTGGATCCCAAAACCAGGACTACCAGCTTGATTTTTCATTATGTTCCTTTCAAT
>APFE031709486.1:6206-20022 GCA_000404065.3 Pinus taeda
GTTGTAATGTCCATAAATGTGTGTAAAATGTAAATGTTGACTATGTGGTGAATAATAAAATATAATATCAATTTAATTAAAAATGTAAAATACATCAATTGTCCTTGAGGTATAACTCAATTGGTAATTGCTTTGTCATGAAGTAATATGTAAAGCCTGATATTCAAAGTTCAAATCTTGTTGTGTTAGACCAACAAAAGAAAATAATAAATCAATTTATTATATTGTAACTTTGGCTTTTAAAATTACAAACAAATTTTAACCTTTTATTATTAATTGAGTCAACATTTAAATGTTTACACTTATTTATAAATAGTGCATTTTTCCCATACTAGGCTCTAGAATTTTTTTTGCTAATGCAAGAGTTGTGCCTTCTATTCAAAATATTCAAAGCGTAAAATTACATAAAACACAACCAATCGCAGGCTAAACCTTTTAGCCCAAGGTAAAAGCTTCACCAACTAGATCCTAAAGACCTAAACAACAGACTCATAGTAACTCAAATCTTAAAATAAACATTTCATGAAAGGTCAAAAGACTGAGACCCACCAACATGCACAAAAAATATACCCCGGCCCACCAACTTGCACACTTTTCCTTGACCATCGATTCTCCTTACCAGATCCAATGGTGGAGGATAATATCGCATGACCTAAAAGCATGGAGAATTATCGCGCGATAAACGACCTGGACCCACCAACATGCACGCTTATTCTTGACTGTGGATTCATCTCACTTGATCCTACGGCTGAAGATCATATCGCATGAGCCAAAAGCACCGAGAATTACCGCGTGATGAGGGCGATATTCTCTCCCCTCCCTTGGCCACGTGTTGCTTGGTGAGTGGAATCACTCCCAACTCTGAAATATCGCTTCCGGCTTGAAGGGCATGCGAAAAAAACAAAAACCACCCCGAGAGCAGTATTGCCACCACAGAAAGTAATTGGGGGTTTTGAGTTTGCCGAGAAAGCCTGGACTTCGAATCCTCGCACCATCCCAACTCCTCAAGCGCATGAACCAAAGGAAGATGAAAATCCATCCATCTAGCCGTCCATCCAAGAAACATCGTCTACCAAGCAACTTCCACTTGAGACTTCTGGGTATGTGCTTACCTAGGTTGAGGAGGCAGACAGAGACCTGCATCCCAAATATGACCTCACTTATGAAATAACACTTCATAATGAATCCAAATCAACTAGACCCCGTCTATGTGGCTCTGTTTCGAAACATTATTTTGTCCTCATCCGCCTGATCGAGACAATGCTCCCTTAATCTATTCTGAGGCATCTCTTGCCAACTCAACTTGACCTTGCTTTTGGTACAGAGCACCCCTTGATTGGCCAAAATGTCTGCCAATTTATTTGTCGTCCTTTGCACATGAGTAAAACTCACGGTACATAAGCACAGGAAATGAAACTGAATCCTTTGAAAGACCTGAAGTAGCCTCCAGTGTTTTGAGACTTTTTCCGACTGAGTGCCACAACAGATTCTCTTGACCAAGTTAATGGTTAACTCAGAATCAGCTTCAATTATTATATTCTGGAGATTATACTGCTTC
Source organism: Pinus taeda (assembly GCA_000404065.3). Taxonomy (NCBI): domain Eukaryota; kingdom Viridiplantae; phylum Streptophyta; class Pinopsida; order Pinales; family Pinaceae; genus Pinus; species Pinus taeda. The sequence continues at coordinate 7,765 of APFE031709486.1, forward strand.
AAGAATTCTAAACATTTCTCAAGTGCCATTAATTCTTCCATATTGTTAGTAGCTCTTCCCACATGGCAATGGAAAATAAAAAGGATGTAGCCATTTTCATCCTTTAACACTCCTCCAAAACCAGCAATACCCAGGTTGCCTTTTGAGGCCCCATCAATGTTGTATTTCAAAAAACCCTAAGGGGGAGGATGCCAGTAATCCTGCTTATTGCCCAGTTTCATTACCTTCCTATCCATGCCTTGTGGTATAAGCCCCTACATACCCAACTGAAGAAGTATCTGCATTTCAGCTTCTAAAGGTGGATTCTTTGGGGAAGTTCGCACTAAAGTACCTATTGTCTCCTTAAGCTGTCTTGATATCTGCTCAATAATGCATTGGGAGGAACTTGTTTCATTTTTGAAGATTCTGTTGTTCGTTTCTTTTCAGACATTCCATATTAGGAAGCTTGGATTTAAAGCCCAAGCTGAGTGAAGAAATTCATAATAAGAGAAGTTTCATCTCCAGTTATTTAGGGTATTGATAATGCTTCCTTTGTCCCTATCTGTTTGTTGGAAAATTGTGGCAAAAGTATCCCACAACCTGGAGGTGAAAATGTAATTATTGAGAAGGTGCTCCATTGTTTCCTCTTGGGCTTCATAGAGCTGGCATCTAGAAGGTCCCAGAACACCCCTCTTCCAAATGTTTTCCCAAGTCAAAATTTTCTTATGATGTACCAACCACATGAAGAGTTTGATTTTCATCCATAGTTGATGCCTCCATAGGTTCTGCCAAACCTTGTCTGGTACATTGGAGTCCAGCTCAAGGATTATGCACTTTTACTCCTTAAGATTAAAGGTACCTTCATTATTGTTTCCCCATCTAAGTTGGTCATGGCCCTTTGAAACTAAAATTTTCCTTTGGTCCAACATTGTCAGAAGTGCCTCAGCTTTTGCTTTCAAGGGGCTATCATCCATGTAGTCTATATTCTTCCAGGTTCTCCATTTTCATTCACTATTTGGTTTGATCCCAAAAATATTTTACCCTAAGTAGCCCTTTGGTATCAGTTTCTTTCTTGAGGTCCAGAAAGTCGTCTCTTAATAGTGTAGGTTCTTGTTGCCATTTGTCCTCCCAAAAAAAAGCGAGATCACCCTCTCTGATTTCCCAGAAGCTATTTTTTTGTACTAAGCCTCTATTCTCCCAGGCCTTATTCCAAATGTAGGAGCCTTTTATGATGCCAATCATCTTTATGTGATCATTATCTTGCCAAGTGCTAGCGTATTTTTCTTTCTAAATACTAGCCCACTGAGCCTTTGGATCTTTTATCCAACGCCACCATAATTTTGCCCCTAAAACTTTGCGTAGTACTTTTGGATCATCCAATCCAATGCCCCCTTGGTTTTTGGGTTTGCAAATATTATCCTACACTACCAAGGCCCATTTCATTCTCTCCTCCCCCTTACCCCAAAGAAAGTCTTTGAATGGTTCTAAATTGATGCAAAACTCCTTTTAGAGCTGGAAGGGATGAAAGCATGAAGACGTGGATTGATTGAAGTACAGCTTTTGTAAGCACCAACCGCCCTGCCAAGTTTAAAGATCTAATAGTCCATTTCCTGATTTTATCCTGCATCTTATTAATCACCGGCTCCCAAATGCTCTTGTGCAAAGGATTATCGGTTAGAGAAACTCCCAAGTATTTGGAAGTAAGGACATCCCTTTGAAAGCCCAAAATTCTAGAGATATCTCTCTGAATAGAAATATTAGTATTAAAGAAAAAAATCTTAGATTTGGAGAGATTTACTTCCTTACCTGTAGCCATGGCAAAGTCACACAGGATTTGTTTATAAGCTAGTGCTTATTTGACCGTGGGGATTTCCTGCAGCATAGTATCATCAACGAATTGTTGATGGGTCAAAGCCTATCGAGTCTCAGAAAGTTGGAGACCCTTGATTGTACCAACCTCTTTCGCATGCTTGATATACCGACCAAGTCCTTCCATCATGAGGATAAAGAGAAAGGGAGAGAGCAGATCTCCCTACCTAAGGCCTTTTGAAGAAGTAAAAATCTTGGAAGGAGAACCATTAACCAGAATTGAAAAGCTAGAAGAAGTTACCAGGGCCATAACCCATCTTACCCAATTACGATCAAATCCAAAGACTAGAAGGACCTTCCTGATATAGCTCCAATTCAACTTATCGTAAGCTTTGGCTAGGTCCAATTGCATAATCATTCTCGCCTTCCTATTGCTTAACAATGAATGCACCACCTCATGCGCTTGAATGATGTTATTGAGAATTTGTCTACCCTCCACATAACCTGATTTCTCCACAGAAACTAGAGTAGGAAGAAGGGGTTTGAGTGTATTGGCAACAAATTTGGATAATATCTTGTACATCATATTGCACAAAGTTATGGATCTAAACCTGTCTAGAGTCTGAGTATTGTCCTATTTGGGGATCAAGGAGATGAAGGAAGTATTGAGCACCTTCAAAATGGTTCTATGCACCCAGGAATCCTCCACTACATTCAGAATATCTTGTTTACCAATGTTCCAACAAGCTTTAAAGAAATCCACATTGAAACCATCAGGGCCTCACGCTTTACCATTCTGCATTTCTTTGATGACCTCACTAACCTCCTCTTCAGTCACTGGCCTATTAATATTGAAATTATCCTCTCAACTAGCCTAGGTATATGCCTTGTTAAGTCCTTGATAAAACGATCTCTGTCTGAAATGGTTTCCTTTGCTATACCTCGAAAGTATTGAACTAACACAATTTCTATATCTTCATGGGAATTAAGTAGATGACCTCCCTCATCCTTGATCGAAGAGATCCTATTATGAGATATTTTCGCCATGGTGAATCTGTGGAAAAATCTAGTGTTTCGCTCCCCTTCTTTTAACCATGAACTCTAGATTTTTGTCTCCAAAATATTTCCTCTTGTTTACCTAGTGTTGATGATGTTTGGTGGCTTGATGATTTCTTATTCTATCAAAGCCATCCATGATAAGGGCTTGATTGAGTCCCTGCATTTTGTCTTCAATAGCTTTTTTTGCTTCAAAAATATTGCCAAATTCATTCTCATTCTAGTCTTTGAGTCTAAGCTTGATGTGCTTTAGTCTTTTGTGTAGCAGAAACATTCTTGTACCCTGAATATGCAGATATTTTGTCCACCATTTTGCAATGTGGCTAATGAAATTTGAGTGGGTGAGCCAAATATTCTCAAATCTAAAAGGTTTGTTCTTAGGGGTACCAATGCCCTGAACCTCAAGTTGTATAGGCCAATGGTCCGAGCCTCCAAAGGGGAGAATTCTCACTATCATTTCCTTGTTGGTGAGCATAAGGTCCTCTAAGATTATGAATCTGTCTAACTTTGAGGCTACTTGAGACTCTCCTTCTCTTTTATTGTCCCATGTAAAGAGGCCATTTCTCATATCAGTGTCAACTAGCTTCATATTATCTATAAAAGTTTGAAATGCTATAGAGTCTTTGCTTAAAGTTTTGGTTCCCCCTTTTTTCTCCGAAAGTGATTTGATCATGTTGAAGTCCCCACCCATGATCCATGGTACACCTGCATGTCTATCTCTTAGTTACACAAGAGAATATAGAAACCTGAGTTTGTCATCGAGTCTTTGGGGGCCATAAACATTCATGACCAGATAAGTCTCCCTATCTCCCATAGGCTGAATAACCACTGATAAATAATTCCTAGATGCCTCAGCATCTCTTATGCCAATATTTTGGGGGTTCCAAAGAGCGAGTATGCCTCGTAATGTATTATATGCTTTGACTTCTAGAAACTCAAATTTATTGAGACATTTGTTGTGAATTTCTTTTATTTTTTGAATGGAACATTTAGTTTCCTGGACAAAGATCATATCCCGAGCTTCTTGTTTCATTCTATTGCTAAGTATTCTTTGTTTTCTTTTACTACGTAGACCTCTGATATTCCAAGTTGTGAACTTCATTATGAAAGATTTGTAAAGGAGTAGCTGGTTCGGTCTTTCATCTTACCTGAATCTATCATTAGCTTTCCACATTCCATCAATAACTCATTATGCTTTTTTCTGCCTCTTTTATTTCCTGGGTTTCTAAGAGCTAATCTTGGTGTGGTTTTCATAGTTTTCACACCTTCATTGCCCAGACTTTCATTGTTTCTTTTCCTTTCCAGCCCTTTAGCCTGAGTTTTCCATAGGAAAAGTTGTTATACTCTGTTGAACTCTTCTTGAGGTAGTGAGTCTACCCCTCCCATGGTCCCCTGTTTCAAGAACCCTTCCAGATCTAGGTGTTATCTATCAAGAATCTCCTGCAATTCATGATCCTCCATTTCCATCTCACTCTGGGTCATTTCTTGGTCCATTTCCAGTTCTCCATCGCTCAGCATAGTCTCTTTCTATTTATTAATATCCTGTGTTTGTTCACTATCTTCTTCTTTCTCCTTCTCCCCTGAGATTCCTTCCATTACCTAATCTACCTTTGTTGTCTCTTCCTCTTCTTCGAGTACTTGGAAACTGTTCACACTGGCATGTTTCCCTTCTGTTTGATGTTGCTTTGGCCTCCTTTTGCCCACTTTTCCTCTATATCCCACTTTGTGAAAGTTTTCAGTGTCTTTCACTATGGTACCTTACTTTTGTTCTCTATTTTACTGAGAGGGTAGTCTCTAAATAGGTTCCCATGCTCATGGAACCTGTGAGATCTGAAAGGAATATGTTCATAATCTACTATTTGCACCCATTCTTCATCAAAAACTTCCAAGATGACCTCATCCGGTAGAGCTCCAGAGAGATCCATCTCCACACATATTCGTGCAAAGGAAGTATATTTTCCCCTTCTAGTGGCCTCAGAAGCTTTGACAAGATGCCCTAATTTGTTTCCTATGGTAGATAACGATTATGTTTGCTAGTAATCAAGAGGTAGGGAGTAAAGGTCTTACCTAGACCAGGACTGAAGTGAAAGTCTCTCACTCTGGGACAAAATTCATCATCCACGACTGCATGTAGAGGCCTGCTGCTACAAAGAAGTAGGGCCCTCCTTCAAACACCTTGTCTTTGTCCTCAATATTTGTAAAGACCATAGTGAAGAAACCCTTTGACCCAAGATGTAGGTCTATGCTTCCTTTTGGTTTCTAGTGGTATTTAATCCACACTTGTAGTGCCTTTTCAGTAGGCCGTAATTCTATGAATTTACAAATGATGGAATAGGTTCACATGTGGTCCCTGTGCGCCTGCAGAGCAGGATCATTTAAAACTACTCTAGGTGTAACCTCAGCCTTGGGTTTACATGGCCCCTTCTACACTTTGTTTTCTACTCCATGTTTCTTGTCTTCTTCCTCATTTTCTTTTGTTCTATTGTCCTCCCTTGTTTTGGTTAAATCTTGTTCCTCTTCCATGTTCTTTTTCCCTTCTTCTGAATGACCTCTGGTAGTTTCTATTGGTTTCTTACCTCGGCTGGCCACGGCCTTCCTATAGGAGGGAGTGGAGCTCCTGCCTTTGCGCCCCTCCATGGAGTTCAATGCTTACAGAAGCTTGAAACCCTAGCTCTTCGTCCTCAAAACGCCTGTTAAAATGTTATCTATACTAGGCTCTATATTATTTTTAACCTTTTATTATTTTAATAATTGAACCCTAGGCAATGGCAATATACATTCATAATAATAAATTTAAAAATAATAATTATATTTGTCTTACGATAATAAAACATAATTACTAACAATAGCTAAATTAAAAAAATTAATCAAAGACTAAAATTATATAAAATAAAAAATAATAAATTATATCTATTTAATCATATAAATTAAATAATAGTTATATTATAATCATTATATTTCAAAAATTTATATTTAAATTGAATTAACAAAATAAAATTTAATATTTAAATTTTTTCTAAACTAACTATTTTAGTATATATAATCTTTTTTTGTTGAGGCAAGAGACAGTCCTTCTATTGACTTAAGAAAGAAAATAATTTACATAGGTTACAGCAAGCACTCAAAAGTGCAAACCCCCACCAGGAAGGGGGAGAATTAAACAATGTGCCATAAAACCCACTTTGCTTCTTTTTTTTTTAAATAACCATAAAGACCACTCACAAGTTAGCCTCTGATGATCTGTCCCCTTTAATCATACGATCCATAAACAAAATGCGTGGAACAATGGCCCATGAAAACCCCTAAACTACTCGACCAATTATGGTCGCCGATCTTCCCATTCTACTCCAATGACTAGTGTTCATATCGCTAAGCTTAGAAGCAGGATGAATACTGCGCAATGAGGGCAGCATTCATTCCTCGATCCCTGCCACGTGTTGCTCTCTGAGTGGCATCACTAGCTTTTCCTGAAAATCATATTTGGGTTTGAGGGCGCCCAATAAAGGTGGTAAACCATAAGAGGTTTTGACCTTTCAGTCCCACAAACCTGCACAACCATCTGTGGCCGTTGATCTTCCCCCTCCTGATCCTACGGCCCAAATCAATATCGTGCATCTCATAAGCACAAGGAATATCGTGCGATGAGGGCAGTATTCATTCTTCTTCCCCCGCCACGCGTCAATAGTTGAGTGGCATCGCATGCCATTCGGGAAAGCAGCTTCCTGGTAAAAGGGCTCCCAATGAAGGTGGTATATCCCGAGAAGTTTTTGACACCGGTATTCAACTCCCCTGGTTCCCCATAAACTTCCCAAGGAAGACGTGCCCTAAAGGGTCGCCTTTTGCATGGAAAACACGAGGACTTGAGTTGGCATCCATTTTTGATCTTCTCAGTAGCCCATTTCCTCAGATTATATCCTTTTTCATAGATAGCTTCTGACCCTATGACTTCCTCCGTCCAAACTTCCAGTAGCACCCAAGCTAATGTAGAATTTGCTGAAATCCTGAGAAATCCTAAAGTGAACCTCCACTTAGAAGACTCTGCCTAAATTGAACTTATTCCTCATTTGCAAAAAGTGAAATGCAATCTCTCAGTCTGTTCTGATAGTGTTGTCTGTCTACGTGGGCCCGCGATGAGCATTCATCTCTCACTCTATCATCTGTAATCTCCTCCCATCAACAACACATGTCAGTGTGCTTGCTTCTAACCCCCTCATTCGCTAGCCAGTCTGCCACTTTGTTGGCTTCCCTGCGAACATGCACAAACTAAGAGTTCTTAGAATTCTTAGGTGTGATTGGATTCTTTGGTAGACTTACAGAAGCTGTCAGTGGCCTGAAATTTTCTCTGGCGCTACTCCTGTGCTTAACCTCTTGATCAAATTAATGACTAACTCTGAGTCAACCTCTATGATGACATTATGTGTTTTTTTCTTATGCAGTATTTCCAAGCATCGCTCCATCGCCATGAGCTCAGCCATGTTGTTGGTTTCCTTCCCTAGATAACTGTGGAAAATTACCTGTATGTTTCCCTCCTCATCTCTCATGACCCTGTGTCTCCAAGATTTCCTTTTGAGGCTCCATCTATGTTAAATTTTTAAAAACCTTGTGAAGGGGGTTGACAGAAAGCCTTTCCTTCTGTATTATGCTTGGTGATCTGCACAAGACTTTGAGGGAGATGTACTTGAAGCTCCAATTTTTTCAGGATGCTAGCCTCTTTGTTTCCTCTGGGATTCTCGGAGGAGACTCTCCCTAGGATGTGGACAGTCTCCTTGAGTTGCTTGAGGATTAGATTTATGATGCTGCTCATTGGGCCCAATTTATCTTTGAAAATCCTGTTGTTGCACTCCTTCCATACATTCCAGATCAAAAACCTTGGGATCAGAGCCCAGGATGAGTTTATTGTTTCATTATCCAAAAAAAAATTCCTCTAATTCTTTAGCATAGCAATGATGTCATTTTCATGTCTGTCTGTCTATTCGAAGACATCTCCAACCCAGTTCCATAGTGTGGCAGTGAAGGAGAAACTATTGAGGATATGATTTGTGGTTTCTTCCTATTGTCCACACAGGTGACATCTTGAGGGGCCAACAAAGCCTCTCTTTCTTAGATTATGCCATGTCAAAATTTTACCTTGTTGAACCAACCATTTAAACAGTTTGACCTTCATCAGTGAGGGTTATCCCAGAGTTCCTTCATGTCTTTTCAGTGCTTGGAGAGTTAAGCCCTGTAGTGATTCTTTTGGCCTCTTTAAGGGTGAAGAGACCCGCCTTATTCCTCCCCAATCATAATTGATCATTCGAGGTTGAGGTTAAGATTTGCCTCTTTTCTAGAATACCTTGGAGGGTTTTAGCTTGAGTATTTAGCAAGTTCATCTCATTGTAGATTGGAAGCTTTCATATTCTCCATTTTTCATTGCTCCTTGACCAATCCCAATAGTCACTTATCCTTCTTAAGCCTTTATTTATGGTATCCATTTGGATACTTGCTAATTCCTCTATGCTGAGATTGCCCTCCTGTTGCCAATTTTCCTCCCAGAACCAGGCCAAATTTCTATTTCTGATCTCCCAGAAACTGTGTTCTTGAACTAAGGCCTTATTCGCCCAGGCTCTATTCCAAACTTGTGAACCTTTTACTTGTACTGTCATTCTTATGAGGTTCATATCCGGCCAATTCATTGCATACTTTTGTTTCCAGAGTTTTCCCAGGGGGCTCGTATTTCCTTTAACCATCTCCACCAGACATTAGCTCCCAGAACTATGTTCAGAATTCTTGGGTCATGTAGACCTAGGCCACCATGGGATTTAGGCGTGCAAATATTTTCCCAAGCCACCAAAACCCATTTCTTCTTTTCTTCACCCTTCCCCTAGAGAAAGTCTCTTTGAATGTTTCTTATTTGAATACTGACTCCAATCGGTGTCGGAATGGCTGATAGCATATAGATAGGGATGGTTTGGAGGATACCCTTAGTGAGAGTTAGTCTCCTAGCTAGATTTAGGGCTCTGTTTGTACATTTACTGACTTTTTCTTTCAATTTATTTAGAGCAAGCTCCCAAATGTCCTTTTGTAATGGTTTGTCAGTGAGGGGAACTCCCAAATACTTCGAGGGCAATGAATCTCTTTGATAGCCCAAAATTCTGGAAATATTTCTTTGAATCGAAATGTTAGTATTGAAAAAGAAGATATTTTATTTAGTGAGACTTACCTCAGTGCCCACTGCCATTGCAAATTCATACAGAATTTGCTTAAAAGCTTTGGCTTCCTTGACTGTGGGAGTGCCTTGAAGCATAGTATCATCCACAAATTGTTGGTTTGTCATCGTGTCTCCCCCTTGAGTGAGCCTCAGACCTTGAATTCTGCCTTCCCCCTTAGCAGCTCTTATTGCTGTACCTAACCCTTCCATCATGAGAATGAAAAGGAATGGGGAAAGAGGATCACCTTGCCTGAGACCTCTTGTAGGCTTGAAGGTTCTGGAGGGAGAGCCATTGAGAAGAATAGAACAACTAGTAGTAGTAACTAGAACCATGACCCATCTAATCCAGTTGTAGTCAAAGCCATAAGCTTTAAGCATTACTCTTATGTAAGTCCAGCTGAGTTTGTCATAGGCTTTCACTATGTCCAACTGAATTATCATTCATGCCTGCTTGTTGGTAATGAGTGAATGAACCACTTCATGAGCTTGAATTATGTTATCAAGAATCTGTCTTCCTTCCACATAACTCGTTTGCTCCTCTGACACTAGGGTAGGGAGGAGAGGTTTGAGTCAGTTGGCAATTACCTTGGATATTATTTTGTATACCACATTGCATAAGGCTATAGGTTTGAATCTATCCAGAGAGGCAGCCCTTCCCTATTTGGGGATTAACGCTATGAAAGATTCATTAAGCGCCCTCAAGACTATTTTAGAACTGCGCGTCCTCCACCACCTCCAGAATATCATGCTTTACAATCCTCCAGCAAGTTTTGAAAAAGTCCACATTGAAGCCATAAGGGCCTAGAGCTTTCCCATTGTGGATCTCTGTGATGACTTCCTCAAGCTCTTCCTCTGTTACTGGTTTGTTGAGATTGTAATTGTCTTCTTTGGAGACCAATTTAGGAAGGTAGTGTGTAAATCTTTTCGTATACTGAGATCTGTCTATAGTGGTCTCCTCAGCAATTTTCTAGAAATTCTGGACTAGAACCTCTTCCATCTCCTCATGCGTGTTTCTTTCAACTCCATGATGGCCAGTGAGTTTCAAAATTCTATTGTTGTTTCTGTGATCTATAGTGGATCTGTGAAAGAATTTTGCGTTCTTGTCTCCTTCCTTGATCCATTGGACCCTAGATTTCTGTCTCCGGAGTATTTCCTCTTGTAGATATCTAGTCTCCCATTCCTGCTAAAGTGAATCTGCAAGCTCTTTCCTTTCCTTTATGTAGCCTTATGTGATAAGAATTTGGTTTATTTCCTTTAGTTTCTATTCCACTTCTCCTTTAGCTTTGAAGATGTTACCAAATTCATTTTTATTCCATTCTTTGAGTCTACCTTTAATGTGCTTGAGCTTGCAATGAAGAAGGAACATCTTTGTGCCTTGAAAGGGTATCTATTCTTTCCACCATCTTTTAATGTTTTTGAGGAAATCTGAGTGTGTGAGCCATACATTCTCAAACCTGAAGGGGTTGTTCCTAGGTTTTCCAATTAGAGAAGCTTCCAATTGGATGGGCCAATTGTCAAAACCACCAAAAGGTAGGATGAATGCTGCTAGACTTCTTCCCATGAGTAGAAGTTCTTTTGAAATAATGTATCTGTCTAACTTTGAGGCTACTTGGTTAGAGCCCGCCCTTTTGTTATTCCAAGTGAAAATTCCATTGCTAGTGTCCATATCCACCAGTTTCATATTGGTGAGGAAGTTCTGGAAGGCTCCAGTGTTCTAGTTCCCCCTTTTTTCTCCGTGAGGGATTTTATCATGTTAAAATCTTCCCCCAAAATCCAAGGTAAAGCTGGGTATCTCTTCTTCATATCCTCCAGTGTAGTAAGGAGCCAAATTTTGTCCTATGTTCATTGGGGACCATAGACATTGGTGATCATATAACACTGCTTGTCACCCATAGGTTGGATGATCAAAGAAAGGTGATGTCTGGATGCCTCCGCATCTTGTATACCAAATTTATGAGGATCCCATAGAGTGAGAATGCCACCAGCTGATTTATTTGCCTTGACCTCAAGATATTCATATCTATTTAAACATTTGTTGTGTTTTTCTCTGATCTTCTCCAAAGAGCATTTTGTTTCCTGTATGAACACTATGTCAGGTTTCTCCTCTCTGATCCTATTGCTTAGATTCCTTTGTTTCCTTCTGCTCCCAAGTCCTCTAATGTTCCAGGCAGTGATTTTCATTGAGGTGGGGGTTTGATGGAGTAACTGGACAGGTCTTTCATCCTTCCTGAGTAAATCATGTGTTTGCCACATTCTAGTAGCAATTCTTTCTGTCTCTTTCTTCCTCTCTTTCTGCCTAAGTTCTTCGTTAATTTTCCTACTATTAATCCTGGTGAGAAAACGCCTTTGTTTTTCTAATTGTCATGTCCTCTTTTTGCTCCTACAGCTGTTTGGTCAAACTTACTGAGGAATATTTGTTGAACCTTGTCAACTTCCTCCTGTGGTATGGAGTTAATACCCATGCTTCCTTGATCCAGGTGGATATTGGTGGCCACCTGCTAATTCCACTTGGATCCCCACCAGTGCTTCTTTCATTTTTTCAGTTTCCTTAATTATAGCACAGTTTACTATTTTTTGCAGTTTTTGGGGTCCTAAACTTCCGGAGCCATTTTGAGGCCCTAAACGACATTTTTTTGGAAATCTACCGCCAGCCATTTTTCGTTTAAAATCATGTTTTCCGTCATAGTCCTCAGAGAGATCTTTCCAATGGGCAATCATGCACATCAAATGGAGATAATATGACCAATTCACAACCCCAAGAAGTTGGTTGTCCAACTCACCCCAATGGGGCCCACAAATTCTTAGTGTTACATCTCCTCGGGTTAGGCTTTTAGTTGTTTAGGGTTTTCTCTTATTGTTTAATAATAAAAAGGCCCTTGAGCCTCATTGTAAGATAGTTCAGAGGCATGTAGCCGCAACATCTCTTCTCAGAGATAAGCTACCATCACCCTAGCTGGTTTATTTCCATTCCTGTTTGTAAGCATATTTCAGTATTTTACATTAATGAAATGAAGTATTGTTTCCGATGCATCTCTGTGTTTATGGTTATCTCTATAATTTTTTGTGTTCCTGTTTAAATCTAGATCAGTGGTATCAGAGAAGTCTTCTTTTCTTCTTTGTTTTTCTTTGCATGTCCCCAACGAGGTCGAGATATAAGGAGTTAGGGCTTGAACTAGTCGAACCTTTGCAAGACCAGCCTCGCAAATCCCGACAGCCTCCCATGGTGG
>APFE031709489.1:0-27460 GCA_000404065.3 Pinus taeda
GGACCAATGCAAAAATCAAACCCTAGGGCTAGAACTTCTATGAATTCCACTAAAACTCTTGACGCTAACGAAACAAGTTCAGGTGAAGATCTCTGACAGGTAACCAGTGGATATGGGCAGTAAAAACTAATTAAAGACAAAATCTAAGAGGAAAAATGGAAAAAATGGAATTTTCTCAATTTTTGATAGGGTACGCAGGTGACCTATTCAGACAGGTGCGTGCCCGCTCTGTGCACAAAGCTTCAGCACGTACAAGTACACAGTGTGCTCAACTCAGAGGGTGCGTACTACTGGAAAAACCAAGAAAAACTAAAATCTAAGTTAACCCTAAGGTAGCCCACCCAAGTACACAGTCAAACAGCCAAAAACCATAAAACAAATGACTTTTCTCAGATCAAAGTTTCACACAAAGGAAAAATCATTCACATCAATGGAGTTCCCCAGTGGGGTCACCAATTTGTCAGGCGGAAAGAGTCAATTTTGCGGACAAAACCAACCTCCCTAGAAGCTTAAGGCTTTCTAGTGACAAACAAGGCAAATAAGAACAATCCTTCTCTAAATATGCATTTACCATATAAGGAATCAAGTGTTTAGATCCTACCTGTAGTCCAATGCTGTTGTAGTAGTCCAGCCTCGTCGATCCAGATGAGCTCCTCCTTCTCTCCGAAACCTGCATTCACTAACAATCAAACGATTAAATAGCACCTGAATATCTCATAAAATAAAACATATTCAACATACAGACCAAGGAGTATATGAAACAACTCATTAATAACAAATTGTTGAGAAGAATTGACTTATTTGTATTAATAGGAAACAAAAGAAACCATTACAACCTGAGCCTTGGTGTTGTGAAGGTCCCTCCCAGGGTCCAGCAAGAGTTCTCCTTTACTTTGATAAGCTCACCCACTTCCAAATGAAACAAGAAAGGATGGGAATCTCTCCTCACAAGCTTTTACAAGGAAGTCCTAATTCCAACAGCATCTACCCTTAGGAATATTCAGCTTTCAACCTCTCTCCCTTCTGGCCCAATGCCTGTATTTATAGTGCTCTAGAGGAAGTTAATCAAGTCCACCATCAATGGGATAAGCCCCTCTTTGGATGGGTTAGCTACCCTCTTGATGGAATAAGTTCCTCTTTCATAGGGATACATGAACCATCTGGAGGCGCTCAATACACGTTGAACAAGCTTCTAGAATGCTCTAGAAATGACCACAAGTAACTTTTTTAAGATGAAACTCGCGCCTTTTGACCTTTACAGGGGCACGCACCCACCCCTTTACATACAAAACATACAAGTACGCAGGTATTGTGAACTTGGGTTGCGTACACGCAGGTAAGGCTGAGAGAAAATGTGTACCCAGAGATAAATAGATTTTTAAAGACTTTCTCTCTTTCTTGAAGTTTGACATGGAGAGCAGAGGTATGAGACTTTCCAAGGAGGATAGTATGACAGTTGATGGAGCCATACTAACTGCAAATAGTCATGGTGACAAATTTTAGTGTAACAACTAGACAATTCACAATGCTAACAAAACAACATAGGGTCATTCCAAAAATATGTAGAGTTGACTAAAACAATTCACAATGCTAACAAAACAACATAGGGTTATTCCAAAAATATGAGTTGTACAATGCCAAGAAAATATTATTGGTTAGCATGATTTACCACCAAAAAATCCTCATGTAATATGCATGGAGAACCAAATCCATGACATGAAGGTTTGAGGTGTAACACGCTTTCAAACCTGATCACAATGTCTAAAATCCATAGAATGTGAAGGATAAGTCATTGTATAAAATCCTAACAATCAATCAACCTTGTGTAGGACACAATGGAAACCGTTATCTTCAACCCACATTCACATTATTTTACTTTAGCAGTAGAGAAATTGACAAACCATCCAAGTTCAAGCATTTTCTCTTTTCATATCAATAGATTAAACCAGCCTCTGATTGAAGCCATATAATCCTAGCACATTATACAATTCCCCAAGACATAGTTTAAGAGACAATAGTCTGAGCAGAGATAAGATGCAAATTCAAAAAATGCATAGTTCATAGCTGAAAATTAATTATCTAATCCAATCCCTAAATCACGAAAAAATATGGCTCCATCACATGGATTCAAACCATACTGATGTATAGGGAGAAGTAATAAAGTGTGGGGAGATGAAATAGAAATTATAGAAGTAAAGTTTACAATTGAACATTTAGTAATAGAGTGTGGGGAGATGAAATATAAATTATAAAAGTAAAGTTTAATTGATAATAAAAACAATTCAAAGTTATTGTAAGTTGCAGGGAGAGTAGCAATTTTATATGCAAAACTAGGAATAAGGAATACTAACTACACTTTGATGAATCTAATAAGAAAATATATATCATAAAAAAATACTTGAGGAACAACATGCATTATCTCAAAATTGTCTAAAATTTTTATATCATCTAATGTAATATTAAGATATCTCTCAGGTTGAAATTCCCATGATGGTGATGATACAAACTTGTGTTGTGAAGACCATTAGACTAGAAGATATCAATACAACTTACAAGTCACATAAAGACTACAGAATCCAAACATGCGTCACAGTGAGAAGGCCTCCACATAATCCTCTTCTTAAATGTGATTGATACCAATATTTATCCAATGCAAAATTGGACACATTGTTTCATGATAGTTAAAGTTTAATATAAAATATAAATATATGTCACATATAGATTGTATTTCAGCTTTATCCATAGTTTATAGAACCAAAAACTCTAAACATACTATCTACACGTGGTTGCTCTCCGAACTTCGATACATTGATTGTGGACAACACACTTCAATGCCAAATAATGTTACGGGTGACGTGGTGGTAAGTAAGACTCTTCAAAAACACTCTTGTTGGACAAACATTACATACCCAGGCCCAAGCCTGGCTACCAAAGACATACTGCAATTTCATGTGCAACCAAATAATATGATAACTCGCATACTCCCTTCCAAAGTAATGCCAACTAATGCTTGATTTTGTAAACAACAAAGTCACAGGGCATAGTACTAAGTAGTAGTACTAAATCTCCTATGTAGGGTAAACATTTTTAACTCTCTTCTTTCGTTCCACCAACTTTATTGGTTTGGTTTTTTTCATATTGCAAATAGGAAAAAATGAAAGAGTCAATTATTTTCTTTCGTGTAACAGAAATGGAAGTTCTAGCTTCAGTTAAAAGTAATGTTATAAAGTTCATTTATATTGCTGGTAGGTCGTCTATTAGATTATTTTTCCTCTTCAATGTGCCAAAGCTTGTAAACAAATGTAGTGAATTATAGTCTTGTGGGAAATTCATGGATTTAGGATGATAGATAAAGTTGTCAGACTTTGGAAATTCGCCACACGGGTTTGTCTAACTTTTTTGATGGTGAGTCTTGTGTAGACCCTTAAATTCCATTTTTTATTTGTTGCTATGTTATTATTATGCTATAAACTCTTGTACTAATGTATCAAATCCATTTTTATCATCCGGCGAGCTTGATCTTTGCCCTCAACTAGTTGTTTGATAACCCTTTCCTTGTATCATCTTGTGTGACAAGGTATGAAATTACAAGTGAATCGAGGAAGTTGTGGGATGCGACAAATGAGAGAGATGCTCTGTATCTATGGGTGTATATGTTGGGGTTTGGGAAGCAAGACATCAAGGTTTATGGTGAGGATATTGCTCTAGTGATAAGGGGGAAGTCCTCTCATACAAAGAGAGTTAGATAGCAATGGAAGCAAATACAACAATCGAATCAAACTTTCTACAAAAGTGTACAAGCTTGAGTAGATCAAAGCACATATGGTTTGATGTAAGTTGTCGCTAGATGGTGAAGTATATTGGTGATTATCTACAATAAACAAGTATGCAGTTTTCCCATCTACTCAATTAACAATACACTTCACGCTTCTTTAATTGGATTCTTTTCGATTTTAAGTAGTTGTCTTTATGGTTTTTAGAACTTAGTAAATGACATAGAATGATTTCTATCTATAGGTTTAGGTTTCAAGGAAGTCATGTTTTGTTGGTTGAAAGGTGCTCAATGTCTAGTTAAATCGTATGAATAATCACACTATATTTATGACTTCCTTGGACTAGTGTTCAATCTAGAGAGAACTAAAAAGTGCGATGTTGATGAAAATCAAGGAAATCAAAGAAAAAATATGAGTTCCCCATTGCAATTAGCAATAAAGGGATTGGAAAATTCTCTTAATGCGCTTGAGTAAAAAAACCTCTAAGTGAGGTGATTCCCTTTGCAATTAGGTATAAAATAATTAGATAGTTCTATTAATGCACCTGAGTAAAAAATATACTAAGCGACATGGTGCTTCAAGCTATGGAAGCCATGAGAAGCAGCATTGGGTTGTATTAATTATATTTAGTTATTATGTTTATTAGAGATGAATGGGGAAATTTTATGCAACCAATTTAATACGTGAGATGTTGGCTTTGGTCATTACCTTTAGTTTTATCTTTATTATGAACTGTACAAGTGATCCAGGTGGATATTGGTGGCGACCTTCCTATTCCACTTGAACACCCACCATTGTTTCTTTCAGTTGCCTTAATTGTAGAATAGTTTAGTATTTTTGGCATTTTTTCAAGTCATGAACTTCTAGAGCCATTTTAAGGCCCTAAACAATGTTTCTTGGAAAATAGGAAAACGTGAGTCTTTGTTTTTGTAGTAAAAAGTTGTATTCCTAGGATATATCTTCCTAACGAGGTATCATACGCTTCAAATAGAGATTACATGCCAAAGTTATGGCCCTAGGAAGTTGATCCAATTTACCCCAACGGGGCCCACATACTTTGGTGCTTCATCTCCTAGGGTTAGGTTTTTGGATGTTTAGGTTTTTCCATTGTTTCTCAATAATAAATAGGCCTTCGAGCCACATTGCAACACAATTCAGAATTCATGTAGCTACCACAACTCTTCCTAGAGATAAGCCACCATTGCTTGAGCTTTTTTCTTTCCATTCTGCATGTAAACAATTTTCAATACTTTGTTATTAATGAATTAAAGTTTTGTTTTTGTTGTATCCCTATGCTTTTGTTTATATTTGTATTTCATCTTGTTCCTTCATAAATATGGATCAGTGGTATCAGAGGGGTCTGCTCTTTCTCCTTTATATATGCATGTCCCTAATGAGGTCAGGGTATAAGGAATTAGGGCTCGAACCGTTTGAACTTTTGCAAGATTGGGCTCACCGACCTTGACGACCTCCCATGTTAGGTCCCTATACTACTAGTCTGTCCCCTTATTATTATTAGTGCAACCCCCTTATTAAATTTTTTGTGCCCATGTAGTCCCCATATTGTTATTATGGTGCCGCATAGAAGCCTACTATTGTTATCGTTGTGCCCTTACATTATTATTGTTATGTCAGTTTTGATTATATTATGACCCTTAGACTCCTATATATAGAAAGGAGGTCTTGTCATTTGTATCATCCAAGAATTATTCATTTGTCTAATGTAAAGGTGGTTTCCCCCTCGAAGAGGCTAATTTATAAGGAGTTGATCTTTCTTTTCTATCTTTTTGTGAGCTGGTTTCATAACATTTGGTGTGAGAGCTTTGGATTCTATGGTTTCGTTGCTCCAAACAGGCCATTGTGGAATTTTCGCTATAACACTTTTTATACGACGTTTTAGAAGCTAAAACAAAAACCCATTTGAGTCGAAATCCTTCTGATCCACAGTTCTGAATTTCAAGTCTTGTCTCTCTATGTTTTAAGATATATGATTTGAGGAAGTCAGGGTTTTTGCAAGCTCCAGAATTCCATCTCAAACAAGTCATCATGTAATTTTCACTATAATTGTTTTTCTATGAAGTTTCAGACTTTGAAATTAAAACCCATTTGAGCGAAAATCATGGTGAAGCTCAAGCATGAATTTTAGATCTTGTTTCACTATATTTTCAGATATACAGTCCAAGACATATAGGGTTTCTAAAGGCCCCTGAATTACATCCCAAACAGATGACCTTGGGAAAATCGTTATAACTTTCTCTCTAAGCATCAGATTGAAATTTCATCAGAACTTACAGAAAGGGGATAGACTTTAGTTTTCTTTGTATTAGTTTTAGGTCCTAAGGTCAAAACAATGACATGTGGCACTTCATACAAATTCTCTCTACTGAACCAGTCTATAATCAGGCCATCATGGGAGAATTGACATAACTCGTCCTTGGAGAATCCAATCTTGATCAGACTTGCGGGGTTAGAAAGAGGACTCATAGGGCTACTGCAAGACAAAAGGTTAGACCTACGATATCAGAAATTTCATAGATACAAGAGATTCACGATCGAAATCCTAAAAGAAAAAAAAAGAATGTCTCGAATCAAGAAAATAGAAAAACCTAGTAATCAAAATTGAATGGATGATATGAAGAATGTGATCAAAGCTAAGACAAATAGTTTTATATATGTCATGGAAGCTGATATCGATGGTATGAAATCATATTGGAAGAAAGGCATGGAACATTTGAAGAAATACATGGAAGGTTTGAAGGAAGGTGGGACAACGCTGCTACAAGAAAGACCTCCTAATGGCGAAAAGGTAGTAGAGGAAACTCATGATGATAACAAAAGTAATGTTAACCATGATTTCATAGAATCTATCATTGGATTGAAGGCACAACATATTCCAAATATAGATATGAGGAATTTTGATGGCAAGGATCCCGTAACATGGATACTACAGATGGAGAAATATTTTGATCTACATAATGTGCAAAACATACAGAAGGTACGTATTACATCTTTATATTTAGAACCGAATCACTTTGTATGGTATAGAGGGATTTGTTCTCATAAACAACTAATCACCTAGTCAATTTTCACGGAGGAAATGATATCACAATATGAGGATACAAAGAGCAACCCATTCTTTAGCCAATTGATAAATCTCAAACAAAAGGGTTCAATGGCGAAGCACATTGAGGACTTCAAAAAATTGAATATAAGTTTAAATGATATACCAGAGAAGCATAGGATTGAAGTCTTCAAAGGGACTTTAAATGATAACATCCAACATGAGGTTCGCCTTTGGGAACCTAATTCATTGGAGAAGGCATACAAGTTGGCAAGAAAAATTAAAAGCAAAATTATGGCAACAGGGAAGCCTACCACTCATAACTATAAAGGTATAATTGTTGTTGCTCCCAGCCTTTCACTACCTACAAGGTTGACACCACAGAAATTGGAAGAGAAAGGAGAAAACAACCTTTGTTACAGTTATGATAGCAAATACACTAAAGGTCATAGGTGTGCTGAGAATAAATTATTTACATTTATTGTGAAGACGAGGAAGAAAAGGATCAAGAAACGTCAAAAGAAGACAATATACACCAGGAACCAACCCCAAAGGAAAAAGAAATGAATCTGACCATATCTTGTAATGCATTGGTAGGAATTACCAGTCCTTAAACTCTCAAGGTAGAAGGACATATCAAGAAGAAAAAGGATAACCTCACTTTCATGCAGAATCGAATGAAACAACACGCAGCTCAAGATCACAATGAAAGAAGTTTTGATATAGGTGATTGGGTATTTTTACAAATACAACTATACAAATAAATTCCCCTCAACCAAGCTAAGGAGTATAACAAATTATGACCAAAGTACTATGGTCCTTACAAGGTGTTGTAAATGATTGGTACTATGGAATACAAATTGGATCTTCCTATATATTCCTAAGTGCCCTCAGATTTCCCTGTTTCATTCTTAAATAAGGTTATAGGTGACAAGGACCTAGTTCAAACAATATTGCTAGAACCTAACGAGGAAGGAAAAGTCATATTGGAACCTGAAGCAGTCACAAAAACAAGAAACTAACATCTTCGAAATCAATCAATTTCAGAGTATCTCATCAAGTGGAAGAACTTACCCACTCAAGATTCCACTTGGGAGGATGAGAAGTTTATACAGAAGCATCCAGAACTACTCAAGCATTGAGGACAACACATTTTGAAGGAGAGGGGCATGTTAGGTCCCTATACTACTATATACTACTAGTTTCCCCTTACTGTTATTAGTGCAACCCCCCTCATTATATTGTTGTGCCCATGTAGTCCCCATATTGCTATTATTGTGTCCCACAGAAGCCCATTGTTGTTATTATTATGCCCTTACATTATTACTATTATGTTGTCTCTGATTATATTATGACCCCTTAGTCTCCTATATATAGAAAGGAGGTCTTGTCATTTGTATCAACAAGAAAAAGGTTCAAGGAGTGAAAGATCACATCTAGCATCAATAACGAGTTCTTCAACTTTTAAAGGATAATGCCACTTTTGTGCAGGATCGAATGAAACAACAGGCAGATCAACATCGTAGTGAAATAATTTTTTATGTAGTTGATTGGATGTTTTAATGGCTACATACATACAAAAAAATGTCCCTCAAGCAATCTATTTATGAGAATTAAATGTTGTAAATACTACATGTACTTAAGAAATGGTGACCTTGCCTAATGGGAAGACACTTCAAGGTAAAAATGGATCATGATAGTCTTAAATAGTTTTTATAACAAAGATTATTTTGAAAAGAACAAAAAAAATGGGTCACAAATATGTTGGGTTATGACTTTGAAATCATCTACCAAAAAGGGAGGCAAAATGTTGTTGCAGATGCACTCTCTAGAAAGGATGAGGATGTAGAAGCATTGTTTTGTGTTATTTCTATTATCCAACCGGATTGGATAAATGAAGCAAGGGATGAATGGAAGAATGATGAAGAAGTGTGTCCACTCATTCAAAAATTATAGAAGATCCCTATTCAATTAAAATTTCCACAACTTGACGGGGAGGAAAAATCATATTGGAACATGAAGCAGTCATAGAAACAAGAAATCGACAGCTATGAAATCGATCAATTTTAGAGTATCTCACGAAGTGGAGGAAACTTACCCACTGAAGATTCCACACGGGAGGATGAGAATTTTATGTGGAAGAGTCCAGAGCTACTCAAGCATTGAGGACAAGATTTTTTGAAGGAGAGGGGCATGTTAGGTCCATATACTACTAGTGAAACCTCTTATAGTTATTAGTGCAACCCCCTTATTATATCGTTGTGGCCATGTAGTCCCCATATTGTTATTATGCTTCCCCATAGAAGCCCATTATTGTTATTGTTGTGCCTTTACATTATTATTGTTATGTCGGCTCTGGTTATATTATGACCCCTTAGACTCCTATATATAAAAACGAGGTCTTGTCATTTGTATCATCCAATAATTATTCATTTGTGTACTGTAAAGGAGGTTTCCCCCTCAAAGAGGCTAATTTCTATGGCATTGATATTTCTTTTATATCTTTTTGTGAGTTGGTTTCATAACATCCCATGGTAGAAAAAAATAAAGACAAGTGAGAAGGAGATCCTTTCAAAATATTCCTCAAAGAAGCCCTCAAGTGATGAAGTAACGTGATGACGGAAAAAATTTCCCAAATACTTCAGTGGCTTCCCATAGGAAACACATCTTCATCCAAAGACCACCTTGGAGGTGCCACTCACTTTAAGGTACAAGTCAACTATGACATTCCCATATTTGAAGGCTAAATAGATGCATATGTCATAGATAAATCGTTAAATCTATTGGAAGGATTATTTTCGATTCATGATTTTTCCAATAGGGAAAATATTACTTTTGCACTCCTAAAAGTCACCCCCCAAATTAAGGATTGGTGGGAAACCTACTATTAGAAGAGGGATGAGAGGGAACCCTCATTGTTTTTAGCTGCACCCACTTGGAATTCTTTCGAAGATGCCATCAAGGAATAGTATTACCCTATCGAGAGCTATGAAAACAAATGCATAAAGTTGACCACACTGTGGTATGGAAGGGACCAGGAAATGCTAGAGTTCACAAATATATTTCATACCCTTTGCATGAAGTTGGGTATCAAGGATTCTGAGTCGAATCTAGTACTCAACTACCATGGTTTTTTATGCAAGTACATCTAGGATGAGATGGAGTTCCTATACATATTCTTGCTTGGCACACTTATAGATACACTATCAAAATCGAGAATATTTGGATTTTTGAATCCAAGGTGAGGGAAATGCACCCCCAAACTCTAGAACAAAGGACAAAGCTAAGGCGGGGTGACCTAGTACAACAAGCCAAATCTGCAAGCAAATAAAAATGCCACAAAGACAAAGGACGCATGAAAATGGTGTTAGTTCCATAAGAGCCTCACTCACAACACAGGTGGGTGCGGAGCCAAGCAGTCACTGGTGGTTGAGTTGAAGGCTTCAAACTCAAATGCATGTTCTGATTCTGAGTCAGAACTCGAAAAGGTAAATGACAAAGGGAAGCATATTATTGATGCAGAGCCCAATGCCACCATTGCCACCACAAGGATCCAAAAAATTGAGCCCGAAGATCCAGAGGAGGGGGAGAGCCTCTTCATCTCATAGATGTGGGTAAAGGGTTCTCCACTGTAGTTCATTGTCAATGGCAGGAACCAAAAGAACCTCATTTTAGTAGAGGTCATGAAGTGGTTGAGCCTACCGACCACACCACACCCACAGTCGTACACCATTCAATGGCTTCAGTAAGGATGAGATATTTGTGTCAACCAATGGTGTCACCTTACATACAACATCAAGCCTTTCACACATGAGGTATTATGTGATGTTTCTCCTACTGAAGTTTGTGATGTATTATTAGGCCAAACATACTTATGGAAGAATCATGTTGTGTATTCTTCTAGGCCTCACACTGTTATTATTACTTTGGGCACTAAGTTGTATAGGATACTAGAGGTACCACTACCTACCACCATATCTTTGATCTCTACTAAGCAATACAGTAATGTCATATCTCAGTGTTGGAATAAGGAATTACTTAAGGGGGGGGTGAATAAGTAATAACAAGGCTATTAATTTTTTTTATGAATATGTCTTTAGTTCTTTCCTCTACTGTCTGTTACTAATGAGAGCATTCATACATAAAACAAATGAGCAACAAGATGAGACATTCATATGTACATAAAATCCATCACATGAACAACATACAAATATTGACATCGGTATTTTCACGTCGAAACCCAAAGGGAAAAACCACCAATCTATTTGTTGTTATGATGTAGATTAGGCACCTACTTTATTACATCAGCTTTTTTGTGAGAACACACTCACTAGAGGCACAAACCCCTTGAGGATAGCAAGCACCTACTTTCCAAGAGGCACCAACCTCTTACGTATGAAAGCCACCACCTATTCTAGCCACTATTCTCCCTTTCATACAATTTTCAATTTGAAAACAGGGGCCATTGCATATATAGAGAAATACCAATCCAGTTCACTGTAGAAACATACTTTTGTTGTTGGTCTTATACTATTCAGTAGGCTCTCTCGGCCTTAGGTAGAAACACCTTATCCTCTACTCACAACTACATATTCTCTAACTTGTCCTTTTGTTTTACAGTCTCTCTACAACACTCTACTTCAATCCAACAACTTGGTTCAGTTACACAACTCTCTCACACTCTACTCTACTCTCTTCAACACATACAACATAACTCTCTTCCCCACATTGATCAATGTAAATTACTAGTTTTGTTCCTCTGTTGCACCCTATTCAATGTTTTTTTTGGTGCATGTTTCCACACTATTAGAGTGTACCTTTGTATGATACCTCCATTCCATTGTTCCATCTGCTTCCTGAGTTCTTTTGCTACATTAAACATGAGGATGGGATCCTGAACACTTCACCAACCCATTGTGTGATCCTCCATGCTAAGAATTTAATCTTAGTCCACCTGTACACTCCATTGAGGCTACCCATGCTTATTGATGGCTTCGGAGAGCTTTATTGTACTTTATAATGGCTTCTTTGTTTCTCATTTAAGTTTATAATATGTGCACAGGATATAGGATATGGATTTCTTCCAACATCAGAACAAGCCCAAAGGTTTTGCTCTATGAATAATATTCCTCATTACCTTGACTAAGCTATTTCTATAGTTTCCATTAACTCCATCAACCAACAACCCTACACACATTTACTAAGGAGTTTCTGACCCATTCATCCTTTAGCGTACTATAAAGTTGTATCAAAGCCATATCAGATCATAACTTATATTAAAAGAACGTTATGAAATCACAAAATTCTGAAGACTTTAGCCCCTTAGTGCTTAACCCCCTTCTCATTTTATTTCTCATATAACCACTACCTAAGACCATATTCTTAGCCCTTAGGTGCTACACTATCAAATCCATCAAATCTCGTAACTTTTATTCAAGTGATATTACGAGGCCACACAGTTTCGAGCTCCTTCCACCTTGCCCTTTCCTATTTTTCCTCCATTAGACTAGGCGTTGTGACTTGCAGCTTAGCTTTTAGGGGCTAAGGCCTTCAGATATTACTCGGGGCATATATCCCTTTGTATTTTCTCTTCCATGCTTGTTTCTTTTCGGTTTTCTTAACCAAGCACCAACACTTCAGAGCTCCTGCATATCAGATATTTCTCATAATTCAATTAAAGGGGTCCCTGAATTTCAAACCTCTATAAAACTTCCTACGTGGAATCACATAGAAATTAGGTGCTTATGCCTTCTCTGCACCCTCAGTCCTTTGGATCTCCCACAACCATGTGATAGTCACATCGGAGCCCCTTTAGTGAATCATAAATTTTCTATAAAGAAATTAGATAGAAGTTATGAAAACTCTAACCTCTGATATGCCAACCTCCGAGATGACATCATGTTGTTGTCAACACTCCACATGGTGCCTTCTTAGCGGTGACACATGTCACTCAGATTTTCCACATGAGGCCACTGAAAATTCTGAATATGACTGCCAAGTGTCCATTGTAAAATCACATCATGTTGACATCATCTGCCTCGTTAGCTCCTAACAGGCTATTCAACCACTGTGATGTGTCCATTAGAGGAGAGAGAAATGGTCTTCTTGGTCCTTGGCTTTTCATCAAATTCCTTTCTAATTCCACTCTTTCACAAGCCCTAGTGCTTCCCTAGAAATGAAATTTATAAGGAATTAAGAGGTTATGAGGTTCTGATGGGCCTATGCTCTGAGGTTCTGATATGCCTTTTCATGCAATCTTCTTCGGTCTCTGATATTGTGACTTGCTCCAATATCTCAGGTTCTGAAATCTCTAGGCTCCCGAGGTTCCAAACCTCCGAAAACCAGCTCTGATATTTGGTTGCTCCTTTCGTGTTTATTTTAAGTAGAATTCCGAGGTCCTAATGGCTCCCTACTTCTAATATTAAGCCTTCCCAAATTCAACTCTCAATATTTGACCTTCTTCAAAGGACTTCAAGCACCTTTACTTCGACTATCAATAACTTTTGATAATGATGGCCATTTCTAGACTTCCACATACCATTGGAAAGCTCTTTGAGAGAATTTTCCATTGGACAAGGTCTGATGTAGGCTAGGATCCTATATGTTACCTAAAACATGGATGAAAACTCTCTCTATCAATGTTATCCCAGTTGTCTTCAGTGCCAACATAGCAAATTCCGCACCTATCTAAACAATGTCAATTGTCTAATAATCTCCCCCTTTAGTGTTGATGAAAACAACATAAGCTACCTCTAAAACCAAGCATGGCCTTATTTACTATTATTCTTCTCATTTTCTCCAATAATCTTCTCCCCCTTTGGCATCAATGGAAAAGGATGCCCTTAAATACTCCCCCTAACCCACTACAACCTACTCTTCCATTGATCCCACATGTTGAGTAGCTGCCAATGCACACCAAATTTGAGTCATTTAGGAGGTGGAGTCACAACCCCTATCTGTTGCCTGATATATTCAAAGGATTCTCTTTCCAGTGGCTTAGTAAAGTCATATGTAAGTTGGTATTTAGTGGCCACATATTCAAGTCTGACAACATTGGTTGCAACCTATTCTCTTAAGAAATGGAACTTGATAGGGATGTGCTTGGTCTTTGAATGCATGACAAGATTCTTAGATATACTGATCAAAATTGTATTATCGCACATGATTCGAATAATATCAGTCAACTCTACCTTAATATCCTTCAAGATATTCTTCATCCATATAGTTTGTGACAAACAAGTGGTGGTTGCAATATACTTTGCTTCAACACTTGATAAAGAAATGGAGGCTTGTTTCTTGTTGACCCATGAGACTAAGAAGTTTCCAAAAAAGAATTTTGCGCTCAAGGTTCTCTTGCTATCATCAATAATTATAAACTAATCAACATCAATGTATATCTTTAAATTAAATTCTCTACTTTTAGCATACCACAATCCATAATATGTTGTCCCTTGAAGATATTTGAAAATCCTTTTGACAGTGATGGCAAGACTTTCGAGAGGGAAAGATTGAAATATGGCCACAAGACCCACCGCTTGCATGATGTATGGTCATGAAGCTATGAGACGAAACAAGCTTCTTATCATCAATATGTATTTAATTTAATTTACGAGTGGTGTCTCATCTTATTTGGACAATTTTTAGCATGTAACCATAGGTGTGCTAACTAGCTTGTAATCTTCCAGCCCAAACTTCTTTAGAGTCTCTCATAGATACTTATATTGGGAGATAAACACTCCATTTTGACAATAACAAATTTGTAATCCCAAGAATAAAAAAAACTATCTAATGATGGACAACTCAAACTCTGTCTACATACAATTTGGGAATTGATGTCCCAATTATTCCATGTTCCTGCCAAATACTATGTCATCCATGTATACTACTACAATTAGTAGATGATTGCCTTCAAACTTTATGTATAAATTTTTATCTACATTACCTTTCTTAAAGCCTTGTTGCTGAAGGTATTGATCGGGTCTTGTATACCAAATTCTCGAATCATGTTTGAGTCCATATATGGCCTTTTTCAGTTTTCACACAAACTCTTTATCTTTGGTGAGCATGAATCCTTTTAGTTGTTCAATATAAACCTCTTCTTCCAAATCTCCATTTAAAAATGCAATCTTCACACCCATAAGATATACCTTGAAAATTTTATGATTGGAAAAGGAAAGAAACATTCTGAGAGCTTCTAGTCTCACTATAGGTGTAGAGGTTTCCTTGAAATCTACCCCTTTTATCTAGGCATACCATTTATAGACTGATAGAGCCTTGTTCCTAATAACTTGACCTTCCTAATTTAGCTTCTTCTTTTTTAAATCCATTTGGTTCCAATGAATTTTTTCTCTTTGGATCTTGGAACAAGCTCCAAGTGTCATTCATTTCAATTTGGTCAATTTCTTCATTCATAGCTCTCACCCATAATTTGTACTCACTTGCCTATTTGGGATTTTTAG
Source organism: Pinus taeda (assembly GCA_000404065.3). Classification (NCBI taxonomy): domain Eukaryota; kingdom Viridiplantae; phylum Streptophyta; class Pinopsida; order Pinales; family Pinaceae; genus Pinus; species Pinus taeda. Next base: position 15,294 of record APFE031709489.1, read on the forward strand.
GCACAATCGAAGACAACAGAGCAAGATTTGCACAAATCGAACTGCCAACAAGTTTCCTCCTAGTCTGAACACCATGTCATTGATCTCCAAGAATATGAATTTTCCTCCAACAATATTTTGCGCCTTGGAATTGTGCTTGTTCCCCACATGCATTGCATGAATCTATTTCTTCTTGACCCGAGGGCCTCATGTCTAAATTTTTCTTCTCCATATGAGTTCATATTTCCTTTGGAGGACTTAGGTTGTGATGTTATTTCATTTACTATTACATCACTCTAGTCCTCAATCTTCTTTATCTATTTGGTGTAACACTTATATCCTTTACTTCGTCCATATTGCTAGAGTAATATACCCTCATTAGTGCGAGAGTCAAACTTTCCTGGATTTTTATCATTACTTTTGCTAAAGGATTTGCTCCCAAACAGCTTGAAGTGTTTAATTATTGCAGGTCTTCCCTTCCACAACTCATAGGGAGTTTTATTACTATTAGGCCCAAGTTGAGTTCTATCTCATAGGTACACTGATGCTTGTGTTGCTTCTCCCCATAAGACGTGGGATACATCTGCTGCATCCAACATAGCTCTAGCCATTTCCTGGATGTTTTGTTCTTTCTCTCAACCACTCCATTTTTTTGTGGAGTTCTAGACACTGAATACTGCCTCCTAATTCCATGCTCTTCATAGAATTCTTCAAACTCTCTTTAAGTGTATTCTCCTCCTCTTCCCGATCTTAATCATTTGATCTTTAAGTCTTTCTCATTTTCTACTTGAGATTTAAATTTTTTAAAATGATTAAATTCTTATGATTTTTCTTTTAATAGCATGATCTACTTGGCCTTAGTAAATCATCAATGAGAGGCATAAAATGTCTTTCTCCTTTTGCATGTTTTTCTCTATTTGGGTTGCAAATATCTGTGTGAATTAGCTCTAGTGGTCTAGATGAAGAGAACTCTTTTGACTTGAAATGAGTCCTAGTATGCTTTCCAAATTAACATGAATTGCAAATTGAATTATCAAGCCTTGATAGTCTTGGAAAACCTCTCACTTCTCCCAACTTGCTAACCCTAACTAAAGTGTCAAAATTCATATGACCAAGTCTCCTATGCCACAATCATGCTTCATTCATTTTTCTTAAATAGCAATTTACTCTGTAGTCATCAAACACATATACATTGTTGTGAGTTCTGACTTCTTTTCGCATCAACTTTCCATATTTCTCATTTCAGATCTCACAGTCCTTGGATAGAAAGATCACATGATAGTCATTATCACACATCTAGCTTACACTAAGAAAGTTGTGCTTGAGACCTTCCATGTACAACACATTTTGAGCTTTCGCCTTTTGATCCATACTAACTACACCTTTACCATTATTTCTTGATGGGGAATTGTTGTCAAAAGTTATATTGTTCCCTTTGCCTTTTTCTTTTAGCAACATTAATTTGTTCTAATCCCCAGTCATATGCTTGGAATAGACACTATCCCAATACCATATGCTCTCTTGATTATGTGTGGATAGAGCTTTTCAGTTTTTCGCTTCCAATTCTCCTTATCCTTTTGAGAAGTTTACTATCGAATATTTTGGGACTTATATAGGTACTCAAACCTACTTCTAAACTCACTTTCCTTGTACCCAAAATTATTACATTTGAAACATTCAACATCACTTAACAAGGGAGAGAAGACATTTTGATCTCTGAGAGGATATTTTTGAGATCTAAAATTCTAAAACTTATTATATCTAGGATTTTCATCTCTTTCAACTTTGATCCTTCTACAATCATATCCTTATGTCCTAAGATGTAACAGTTATAACAATAACCATAAAATAAATACATTTACCTATTATTGGAAGTTTTATGAGTTTTTGCATGTAGGTACTTCTGTTTTCTAGTTTATTGAATCATTCTCCATTGGTGTGGCTCCTTGGGTTGGATGGAGTTATTATTCCAGTGATGATATCCTATTTCCCTTCTTACCCTTTTGTATTCATTGATTCTTTCTTGAAGCTTCTCTCCATAGCTTTGTGGTTCCTCAAATCCTCCAGACCTAAAGTTTATCTTTCCCATCGAGGAGTCCTATGTTCTTGAGTATCCCATACCTATTTTGTTTCTTGAATACCATTGACTATTTAGAGTCTGATATAGATCTCTTGTGCCTTCTGAAAAATTTTCATTTAACCTTTCTTGGTCTCTACCTTTTCAAGATACATTCTTAGGGAGATGACCTCTACCTCGAGACTCTGATATTTTTCTTTCATTGATGAATCAAATCATGAAAAACTTATTCCTTTCACTTAGATTCTTCTAGTTTGAATTTCAAGGTCACAATTTCATATTTCCTTGTTTTTGTGATTGTTTCCTTCTATACCTTGAATAACTCTTGTTTTAAACACTTATTCTCTTCTTCTAGCCTCTCAAATGTTCCCTATTTTTCTTCTAGTAGAAGGGCTTAACTATCTTTTCTGTGAATGCCTTCTTTAAGTTTTTCTTTTGGATAAAAAAACTCTTCATTGTCTGAGTTATATATACCTTATTCGACACATTAAAGTTGTTATTTTAGCTACCTTTTCTTTTTCTATGCCTTATTTATCTCATCAAGAGCATTGATCAGTCCCCCTTCAATTCCCACTACACCTACTTCTTCTTCTTCCTCTTCAGAGTTAGTAATATTTTGTTTCTTGGAGTCTACCTCAAATTCCATGAGTAAATACTCATTTGAATTTTTTTATGAAGAGTCTTCGCTGTGTGATTTTGGTGCTAAGCTATCATGTTTGGAATAGAGTTCATCTTTCTTGTAGAAATTCTTATTTTGTTGTTTATGAGATTTGTTTATGAATTTATGATCATCTTCCTTTTTAGTCCTTTCTTTGTAAGTGCATTTGTACAAAAAATGTCCAACTCTCCCACAATCAAAGCATTTTAAGGGAAACATCCCTTTATATTTTCTTGAGCCACATTTCATTTTCCTGGAAAATTGAGCCAACTCCTAATAAGATTCAAAACTAAAGAAACCTTAATGATCTTTGTGATAATTTGCATTCTTCAACACTTTGAATGCTTCCTCCTTGGGTTCGTACTTCTCTCTTCCTACTCCCATCTCATAGGTTGTGAGAGTACCAAGAAACTAGTCCATCTTGAGATCCTTTAAATTAGCCATATCTTCAATAACTAATATTTTGGCATTAAATCTCATGGGTAGGGAACTAAAAAACTTTTGAACAATCATATATTCCTTGACTTCTTCACCAAGTCCTCTAATCATATTGGTTACTTCATCAACTATGAGTAAATATTCTGATATGATTTCTTCGCCACTCATTTTTAAACATTCAAACCTCATTATGAAGGCTTGAAGTTTGATCTGCTTGACTTTTTCATCTCCTTCATGAATCTAGTTGAGCTTCACCCATACTTCCTTGGAAGACTTACAACAAATAACCTTTACTAGTTCAGATTGACTAAGGAAAAAGAGAATGGCATTCTTGGCTCTAGCATTATTTCCATACAATGTTTCATCATTTGCATCAGTGGGAGGGACATCACAGACAACATAATATACTAGTACATATCTCCAAACATCTACTCCTAGGGACATAAGATAGGCTTTCATCTTCACTTTCCAGGAGGCATAGTTTGTCCCATCAAATAGTGTTATCTTGCTTGAGTAAGCATCTTGAATCTTTTGCCTAGACATAATTTCTTATGGATATAACCTCTAGTGGTTAGACTATTCCTGAAGGAACTTGGCTCTGATACCAATGGTTGGAAAAAGGAATTACTTAGAGTGGGGAGGTGAATCAGTAATAGTGAGGTTCTTAAATCTTTTTTATGAATATGTTTTTAGTTATTTCCTCTATTGTTTGTTACTAATGAGAACATTCATACATAAAATAAATGAGCAGCAATTTGAGACATTCATATGCACATACAATCCATCACATGAGCAACATACACATATTGACACTGGGTATTTTCACATGGAAACCCAAAGGGAAAAACCACCAATATGTTTGTTGTTATGTTGTATATTACGAAACTACTTAATTACATCATATTTCTTGTGAGCACCCTCTCACAGGGTGAACATACCCCCTTAGGATAGCAATCACCTACTTTCCAAGAGGCAACAACCTCTTATGAATGTAGAACACCACTTGTTCTAGCCACTGTTCTACCTTTCATACAATTTTCAAGCTGAAAACAAGGGAAAATACATATACAAATAAATACCAATCTATTTCACTACAAAAACATACTTCTTCTCTTAGTCCTCTACTATTCCATAGGCTCTCTCAGCCTCACACAACAACACCCTATCCTCTGCTCACAACTACATATTCTATGCTTTTCGCCTTCTATTTTACAGTCTCTCTGCAACACTGTACATCAGTCCAACAACTTGGTCCATTTTCACATCTCTCTTGCACTCTTCTCTACTCTCTTCAGTACATACAACACAGTTTTCTTCCCCATATTTCTAAATGGAAATTACTAGTTTTGTTCCTCTACTACACTTTGCCCAATGTTGTCTTTGTTCCCTGTTTCCACACTATCTGATTGTACCTCTGTATGACATCTCCATTATGATGGTGTATCTACTACCTGAGTTTTTTCACTGCATTAAACATGAGGATGGGTTCTTGAGTGCTTCAGCAACCCAATTTTTGATCCTCCATGCTGAGAACTTAATCGCAGGCAACATGTGAACTCCAATGAGACTCCACATTCTTATTCATGGCTTCACAGAGCTTGAATGTACTTTATAATGGCTTCTTTGTTCCTTATTTAAGTTTATAAGACATGCACGGGAGATAGGATATGTATTTCTTCGAACATCAAAACAAGACCAATAGTTATACTATGTGAATCATGCTCCTCATTGCCTTGAGCAATCTATTTTAGCAGTTTCCATAAACTCCATCAACCAACTTCTCTGCACACATTTACTTAGCAACTGTTGACCCATTCATCCTTTAACAAATTATACAGCTCTATCAGAGCCATTTATCATCATAATTTATATTAAAAGTATGTTATGAAATCACATAATTTTGATGCATTTAGCCCCTTAGTGCTTAGCACCCTTATCATTTTCTTTCTCATATGACTGCTACCTGAGAATGTTAGCTTTTCCCTTAGGTGCTACAATATCAATGCCATCAAATCTCATAACTTTTATTCAAATGATGTAATGAGGCCATGTAGTTCCGAGCTCCTTCTCCTGACCCTTCCACATTTCTCCTCCATGAGACTGAGCGTTGTGACTGATGGCTTAGCTTTTAGGTGCTAAGGCCTTTAGATCCTTCTATGGGCCTATCTCTCTTTGTATTTTCTCTTTCGCCTTGGTTCTTTTGGGTTTCCTTGACCAAGTGCCAACACTTCGGAGCTCTTTCATATCATAACTTTCTCATAATTCAATTATAGGGGTCCCCGAATTTCCAACCTCTAAAATACATCCTACGTGGAATCACATAGTGCTTAGGTGCTTAGGCCTTCTCTATGCCCTTGGTCCTTTAGATCACCCATGACCATATGTCAGTCACATCGAAGCCCCTTTATCAAATCATAACTTTTCTATAAAGAAATTAGATAGGGGTTACAAAAACTCCAAACTCCAATATGGAAACCTCCGAGATGACATCATTTTGTCGTCATCGCTCCACATGGGGACTCCTTAGTAGTGACATGTGTCACCTGTAGTTTCCCCATTAGGACACCAAAAACACCAAATCTGACTACCACGTGTCCACCGTATAGTCACCTCATGTTGATGGTATCTACCTCATGAGCTCTTGAGGAGCCAATCAACTACTTCCATGTGTCTACTAGAGGAGAGAGAAAGGGTCTTCTTGGTCCTTGTTTTTTGACTGAATTCCTTTGTAATTCCTCTCCTTCGCAAACCTTGACACTTCCATGGAAACGAAATTTATAAGGACTTATGAGGTTCTAAGACTACAATGGCCTTGTGCTCTAAGGTTTTGATATGCCTTTCTATGGCATCTGCTCTGAGCTCCAATATTATGAATTGCTCCAATATCTTAGGTTCCAAAATCATTAGGCTTCAGAGGTTCCAAACCTTCAAAATCAGCTATGATATTTGGGTGCTCCTTTCAAATTTATTTTAAATAGACTGTCGAGGTCTTTATGGCTCCCTACTTTCGAAACTCAACTCCCGATATTTGACCTACTTCAAAGAAATCCAATCTCCTTTACTTCGGCTATCAATAAATTTTGGTCTTGATAGCCATTTCTAGACTTCCACATACCGTTAGAAAGCTCTTTTAGAACAACTTCCAATGGAGAATTTCTGATGTAGGATTTGACCCCATATGTTACTTGAAACATGGCTTTAAATTTTCTGTCTCAATTCTATCCCGGTTGTCATCAATTACAACATACCAAATTCCACAATCCATCAAGATAATGCCAATTATCTAATAATACCCCCCTTCAAAATTGATGGAAACAAAATAAGATCCCTCTGAATTGAGGCATGGTCTTCTGTACTGTTATTATTCTCATTTTCTCCAATAATATTCTCCCCCTTTCACATCAATGGAAAATGATTTCCTTGAACGCTGCCCCTAACCCAATACAACCTACTTTTCCATTGATCCCACATGCTCAGTAGTTGATAATGCACACCAAAATTGAGTCATTTGAGACGAGGCGTCATAACCGCTATCTATTGCCTGAGATATTCAAAGGGTTATCTTGCTAGTGGCTTAAAATATATCTTCAAGTTTGTCTTTAGTGGCCACATATTCAAGTCTAACAACATTGGCTGCAACCTGTTCTCTTCATAAATGGAACTTGATAGGGATGTGCTTGGTCTTTGAATTCATGATAGGATTCTTAGAGATACTGATCGATCTTGTATTATCACACATGATTGGAATATGATCAATCAACGCTACCTTAATATGCTTCAAGGTATTATTCATCCATATAATTTTCTAGCAACAACTAGCAGTTGCAGTAGATTTTGCTTCAATAGTGGATAAAGAAATGGAAGCTTGTTTCTTGTTGACCCATGACACCAAGCAGTTTCCAAAAAAGAATGTTGCACCTGAGGTGCTCTTCTTGTCATCAATACTACCTACCCAATCAACAACAATGTATACATTTAACTTAAATTCTCTACTTTTAGCGTACCACAGTCCATAATTTATTGTCCCTTGAATATATTTGAAAATCCTTTTGACAACAATTATGTGACTTTCATGAGGGAAAGCTTGAAATCTAGCCACAAGACTCACTTCTTGCATGATGTTTGGTCGTGAAGCTATGAGATACAACAACCTTCCTATCATGGATCTGTATTCAATCTAAATTACCAGTGATGTCTCATCTTTTTTACACAGTCTGTAGCCTGTAACCATAGGTTTGCTATCTGGCTTGCAATTTGGCAGGCCAAACTTCTTCATAGTTTCTCGTGGGTAATTGGATTGGGAGATAAACACTCCATTTTGAGACTGTGAAATTTGCAATTCCAAGAAGAAAGACAAATCTCCGATCATGGACATCTCGAACTTTGTCAACATACAATTTGTGAACTGATGTCAAAATTGTTCCATGTAGCTACTAAATATTAGGTTGTCCACGTATAATACTACAATTAGTAGATGATCACCATGAGACTTTATGTATAAATTTCCATCTATAGTACCTTTCTTAAAGCCTTATTGCTAAAGGTATAAATCCAGTCTTGCGATCAAGCTCTCAGAGCCTGTTTGATTCCATATAGGGCCATTTTTAGTTTGGACACAAACTCTTTATCTTCGGTGAGCATGAATCCTTTTAACTGCTCATTATAAATCTCTTCTTCCAAATCTCCATTAAGAAATGTAAACTTCACATCCATCTAATATACCTTGATATTTTTATGACTGGAAAAGTAAATAAACATTCTGATAGCTTCCGGTCTCACTATGGGTGCAAAGGTATCCTCAAAGCCTACCCCTTCTATTTTGGCATACCTTTTACAGACCAATCGAGCCTTGTTCCTAACTACTTGACCCTGCTCATTTAGCTTGTTTTTGAAAATGGATTTGGTTCCAACGAAAATTTTCTCTTTGGTTCTTGTAAAAATCTCCTGCATCATTATTTTTAAATATGGTCAAGTTCTTCATTCATAGCTCTCACCCATAATTTATCCTCACATTCCTAGCTGATATTTTTATGCTCAATCTGAGACATCATAACAATATTTTCACGATTTGAACTGTCAAAAAATTTCCTCCTAGTCTGAACACCATGTGTTTGATCTCCAAGAATTTGACTTTGAGGTTGTTCCTTCTGTAAATACCTGGAAAGTGTTTTGAGCCTTGGAGTTGTGCTCTTTACCCCACCTTCACTATTTGAATCTGTTTCTTCTTGATTTGAGGACCTCATGTTTGAATTTTATTCTCTAGTAGATTTCTTATTTCCTTTGGAGAACTCAGGTTGTGAAGCTACTTCATCTACTATTATATCAATGTAATCCTCAACCTTCTTTATCCATTTGTTGTAACACTTATATCCTTTACTTCATGTAGAGTACCCAAGTAATATACCCCCATCAGCATGGGACTCAATATTTCCTATATTTTCCTCATTCCTTTTGATAAATAATTTTCTCCCAAACACCTTGAAGTGTTTAATTGATGTAGGTATTCCCTTCCACAACTCATAGGGAGTTTTATTACTACTAGACCTGATTTGAGTTATGTTCGATAGATACACATTTGCTTATGCTTCTTCTCCCGAGAAGATGTGGGATATATCAGCTTCATCCAACATAGATGTGGTCATATTCTATATTGTTTTGTTCATTCTCTCAACTACTTGATTTTGTTGTGGAGTTTTAGCCACTAAGTATTACCTCCTAATTCCATGCTCTTCACAGAATTCTTCAAAATTTCTTCAAGTGTATTCTCCTCTTTTGTTTGATATTAAGAATATTGTATTTAAGTGTTTATCATTTTGTACTTGAGCTTTAAATGTTTTAAAATGCTTAAATGATTCTAATTTTTATATAAGAGAAAGATCCAAGTGGCCCTGGTAAAATCATCCATGAGCGGCATAAAATATCTTTCTCCTTTCGGGGTTTTTTCTCTAGTTGGGCTACAGATATCTATGTGAATTAGCTCCAGTGGTCTGGTTGAAGATAACTCTTTTGAATTGAAATTAGTCCTAGTATGATTTCCAAATTGACATGACTTGCAGATTGACGTAACATGCCTTATTGGTCTTGAAAAACTTCTCACCACTCCTAGCTTGCTCACCCCAATCAAACTGTAAAAATTCATATGCCCAAGTCTCTTGTGCCACAATCATGCATCATTCGTTTTTCTTAAATAGCAGTTTACTCTGGAGTCATCAAACACATATACTTATTGTGAGTTTTTACTACTTTTCCCACCAGTTTTCCATCTTTCTCGTTTTACATCTCACATTCCTTGGATCGAAAGATCACATCATAGCCATTATCACGCATATGGAATACAATAAGAAAGTTGTGCTTGATACCTTCCACATACAACACATTTTGATATTTTGTCTTTTGATCCAGACTGACTATGCCTTTACCCTTAATTCTTGCTGGGGAATTGTTGTTGAAAGTGACATTGTTCCCTTTTGGTTTTTATTTTAGCAAAAAAAAATTCTCTTATCCCCAGTCATATGATTGGAGCATCCACTATTCCCATACCATATTTTCACTTAATTATGTGTGGATAGAGTAAGTCCACATTTCATGCTCTTTTCAATTTTTTATTTCCAATTCTCCTTATCCTTTTTAGAAGTTGACTGTCAAATATTATGGGACCTAGATAGGTACTCAAACCTGCCACTACACTCACTTTCCTTGTGGCCAAGATTATTACATTTTAAACACTCAATATCAGCTAACAGGGGAGAGAAGACATTTCAATCTCTGAGAGGAGAGTTTTGAGATCTAAAATTCTAATACTTATTATATCTAGAATTTTCATCTCTTTCAAATTTTATCATTCTACAATCAACATCCTTATGTCCATGTATTCAACACTTATAACAATAACCAAAAAATAAATAAGTGTACCTATTGTTGGAAGGTTTATGAGTTTGTGCATGTAGGTACCTCAGATGTTTGGTTGATTGATTAATTCTCCATTGGTGTGGATCCTTAGGGTCCATGGAGTTATTATTCCATTGCTGGTCTCATATCTTCCATGTTGCCATTTTGTCTTCATTGATTTGTTCTTGAAGTTTCTTTGCATAGCTTTGTGGTTCCTCAAATCCTGTGGACCTGAGGTTTATCTTTCACAGTGAGGATTCTTGTGTTTTTGAGTATCTTAGACCTATTTTGTTTCTTTAATAACTTTGAATATTTAGAATCTAATCTAGCTTTCTTATGCCTTCTAAAAAATTTCCATTTAAACCTTTCTCGGTCTCTACTTTCTCAAGATCCATTCTCAGGGAGATGACTTATTCCTGGAGACTTTGACAGTTTTCTTCCCATTCATGAATCAAATCATGAAGGACTTCTTCCTTTCACTTAGCTTCTTATAATTTGACTTTCAAGGTTAAAATTTCATCTTTTCTTGTTTTTGTGTTTGTTTCCTTTTGTACCTTGAACAACTCCTGTTTTGAACACTTGTTCTCTTCTTCTATTCTCTCATATTTTCCCTATTTTTCTTCTAGCAGAAGAGCTAAACTATATTTTATTTTAACTCTCTTCAATTTTTTCTTTTTGATAAACAAACTCTTCATTGTCTGAGTTGGACATACCTTCTTCAGCACATTGTAGTTGTTCTTTTAGTTACATTTTATTTTTCCTAGCCTTCTTTAGCTCATCAAGAGCACTGGCGAGTTCCCCTTCAAAGTCCACTGCTCCTACTTCTTCTTCTTCCTCTTCAAAGTCAATAATATTTTTTCTCTTGGACATTACATCAAATTCCATGATTAAATACTCATTTGAATTTTTTTATGAAGAGTATCGTTGTCTGATTCTGGTGCTGAGTTATCCTCTTTGGAATAGAGTTCATTTTTCTTAAAGAACTTATTCTTTTGTTGTTTCTAAGATTTTTTTTCTGAATTTATGATCATATTCCTTTTCAGTCCTTTCTTTCTAAGTGAATTTGGATGAAAAATTTCCAACTCTCCCACAATCAATTCATTTGAAGGGAAACTTCCCTTTATATTTTCTTGAGCCATGCTTCAACTTCCTAGAAAATTAAGCCAAATCCTTATTAGATTCACAACTAGAGAAATATTGATGATATTTTTTCTACTTGGCCTTCATGGATACTTTGAATGCTTCCTCCTTGGGTTTAGACTTCTCTCTTCCTACTCTCATCTCATAGGTTGTGAGAGTACTAAGCAACTAGTCCATCTTGGTGTCCTTTAAATTATCCATTTCTTTAATAGGTGATATTTTTGGTATTAAATCTCATGGGTAGGGATATTAAGACCTTTTGAACAATCATATCTTCCTTGAATTCTTCACCATGTCCTCTAATCATATTGGTTACTTCATCAACTCTGAGGAAGTATTCATCTATGCTTTATTCTTCACTCATTTTTAAACCTCCAAATCCCATTCTAAAGGTTTGAAGCTTGGCCTTCTTGACTTTGTCATCTCCTTCATGGCTCTGATTGAGGTTCACCCACACTTCCTTAGCTAACTTAGATTGAATAACATTTATGAGTTCAGATTGACTAAGGCCAAAGAGAATGGAATTCTTGGATTTAGCATTATTTCCATACATTTTTACCATTTATATCTGTAGGAGGGACATCAGGGACATCATACTCTACTAGTATAGAGCTTCAAGCATCTACTTCTAAGGACATAATATAGGCTTCCATCCTAAATTTCCATAAGGTATAGTTTTTCCCATCAAAGACTAACATCTTTGTTGAGTAAGCATATTGACTCTCTTTCCTAAAAATAATTCCTTATGGATCTACCTTCTAGTGGTTAGGCTATTCCTGAAGGAACTTTTTATGATACCAATTGCTGGAATAAGTGTTATAGACATTTTTGGGCACTTCAACCCCAATCACAAATGTCCATAAAATAAGGGCTCCTAAGTCCCTAAAAGGGTTGATTCACTGCCTAAAGGAACAAGGTCAACTGATTACATCATCTCCCAAAAGTTCTCCACTGAAAACTGCTCATAAATGGTCAAAACTGGACCAT
>APFE031709489.1:36315-74727 GCA_000404065.3 Pinus taeda
TGAATAAAGCTATTCTTGTTTCCTTCCATATTCTGGTGTACTTATTTATATATGCTTGTATATGGTTAATGTACATCTAATCCTGCATTATTTATGAATTTAGATCCTTGTTTCTTGCATAGTAGTATGTTTCTGTGATTCGACAGGTCATTTTGAAGCTGAGCAGACAAAGAGCGAGCAGCAAAACTCTATCAAGAAGGAGAGGGAATCGAGCGCAAGACTCAGGTTGGTCCTCTTGGTTCTCATCTCATCTATTTTCATAAAAGGAATCAATAGTAGACTTTGATTGTTTGTTTCTAAGATAGCCACCCATCTTAGTGGGAATAGCAGCATCCGTGTGGACACTATTCCCGTATAACAATAAGGAATTATTGAGAGGGAGGGGCAAGGGGGTGAATCAGTAATAGTGAGGTTCATAAAACGTTTTTGGAATATGTCTTTAATTCTTTCTTCTACTATATGCTACTAATGAAAGCATTCATACATAAAACAAATGAGATGCAATATGAGACATTCATATGTACATAAAATTCATCACATGAGTAGCATACACATATTGAGAATATTATTTTCACGTGGAAACCCAAAGGGGAAAAAACAATATGTTTGTTGTTATGATGTAGATTAAGCACCTACTTAATTACATCATATTGTTTGTGAGATCCACCTCATAGTAGGTGTGGACCCCCTTACGATAGAAAGAACCTACTTCCCAAGAGGCACCAACCTCTTATGAATGGAGGCCACCACCTATTCTAGCCATTGTTCTACCTTTCATACAATTTTCAAACTGAAAACAGGGTCAAATACATATAGAAATAAATAACAATCTGGCTCACTGTAGAAACATACTTTTGTGCTTAGTCATCTATTGTTCCACATGATCTCTTCACCTCACACCACAACACCCTGTCCTATGCTCACAACTTCATACTCTCTGCTTTTGGTATTTTGTTTTACAGTCTCTCTACAACACTCTACTTCAGCCCAACAACTTGTTCTAGTTGCACAACTCTCTTGCACTCTACTGTAATCTCTTCAACACATCTAACACAAATTTATTCCCTACATTGCTTAATGGAAATTACTGGTTTTTTTCCTATGTTACACTTTGTTCAATGATATCTCTGGTGCATGTTTCCATGCTACTTGAGTGTACCTCTATATAACACCTCCATTATGTTGTTGTGTTTGCTACCTGAGTTCTGTCACTGCATTAAACATGAGGTTGGGCTCCTGAGTGCTTCACCAACCTACTGTGTGATCCAGAATGCTGAGAATTTAATCTCAGTCCACCTACACACTCTAATGAGACTCCTCATGCTTATTCATAGATTTGCAAAGCTTGACTATAATTCAGAATGGCTTCTGTGTTCCTCATTTAACCCTATAAGATGTGCACGGGAGATATGGGATGGCTTTCTTCCAACATTCGGACAAGCCTAACAATTATGCTCTGGGAATTGTTGTCCTCATTGCCTTCACCAAGTTATTTCTGTAGTTTCCATTAACTCCATTAACCAACTTCTTTGCACACATTTACTCAGTAGCTTCTATCCGATTCATCCTTTAACACATTGTAAAGTTATATAGGAGCCATAGATCATTGTAACTTATACTAAAAGAATGTTACGAAATCACACAATTATGATACCTTTAGCCCCTTAGTGCTTATCCCCCTTATCATTTTCTTTCTCATATGACCGTTGCCTAAGACTATTTGTTTATCCCTTAGGTGTTGCAATATCAGAGCCATCAAATCTCGTAACTTTTATTCAAGTGATGTTACAAGGTCGCCTAGTTTTGAGCTCCTTTCGCCCGGCCCTTTCTTTCGTTTTCTCCATGAGATTGGGCATTGTGACTGACAAATTAGATTTTAGGTTCTAAGGCCTTGATATTATATTAGGGGCCTATATCCCTTTTTATTTTATCTTCCTCCCTTGCTTATTTAGAATTTCCTTAACTAAGCGCCAACAGTTCAGAGCTCCTGCACATTAGAGCTTTCTCATAATTCAGTTAGAGGGGTCCCCAAATTTCCAACCTCCAAAATACTTCTTATGTAAAATCACATGGCATTTAGGTTCTTAGGCCTTCTTTGCACCCTTGGTCCTTTGGATCACCCATGACCATGTGTCAGTCAAATCAGATCCCCTTTATTAGAACAAAACATTTATATAAAGCAATATACCGGAGTTACAAAAAATCCAACCTCTGATATGTTGACCTATGTGTTGATGTCATGTTTTCATCATCACTCCATGTGGTTCCTCCTCAGTGGGGACATGTGTTACCTAGATTTTCCCCATTAGGCCATCGAAAATGTTGAATCTGATTGCCACATGTCCATTGTATAGTCACATCATGCTAACACCATCTTCCTCATTAGCTCCTGAGGGGCCAATCAACTATTTCCATGTGTCTATTAGAGGAGAGAAAGGGTATTTTTGGTCCTTGGCTTTTCAATGAATTCCTTTATAAATCATCTCCTTCGCAAACCTAGGTGCTTCAATGGAAATGCAATTTATAAGGACTTACGAGGTTCTGAGGTATTTATGGTCCTATGCTTCAAGGTTCTGATATGCCTTTCTATGCCATTTTCTCTGACCTCTGATATTTTGACTTTCTCTGATATCTCAAGTTTTGAAATATGTAGGCTCCAGAGGTTCCAAAACCTCTAACAATTGGCTATGATATTAAGCTACTCCTTTCGGGTTTCTTTTAAATAGACTGATGAGGTATCAATGGCTCTCTGCTTCTGATATTTGACATTTTGAAATTTGTCTCTCGATATTTGACATGCTTCAAATGACTCCAATCTCCTTTACTTCAGCTATGAATAACTTTTGATCCTAATGGCCACCTCTAGACTTGCACATACCATTGGAAAGCGTTTTTAGAGCACTTTCTAGTGGATAAGGTTTGATGTAGGACTTGAGCCCATTTGTGACGTAAAACATGGATAAAAACTCCCTATCTCAATGTTATCCTATTTGACATCAATGCCAACATACCAAATGCCACAAGCCATCCGAACAATGCCAACTGTCCAACGCTCAGACCAAAAATTTTGTTTTCTTTCTGATTCGATCTCAAAGTAAGGGAAAGATCGTGGTCATATCCATGCCCCCTAGGAAGGGTTCCTCCACATAGAAGAACCGGGTGGATATGGTTGTGGAAGGATACAAGGAAAGTTTCTCCTCACCCAAAGGGGTAAACTTGCACTATCAGGTCAAGCATTTGATTGATTTAACTCATGTAGCACCCCTACCCAATGGGTTGATATACCGCCACTCCATTCTGGAAAATGAAGAGATCGAATAGAAGATGTAGGAGTAGCTACAAAAAGGTCACATCCAATAAAGTTCTTCACCTTTTGGGAGCCCAATCGTACTTTTACAGAAGAATGATGGGATATGGAGGCTCTGCATTGATAATAGAGCACTAAGAAAATCATTGTCAAGAATAGGTATCCAATCCCATGGATTGATGACCTTCTAGACTAGCTCAAGGGGGCCAAGTATTTCAACAATATTGATATGAAGTCTATCTATTACAAGGTTCCAATAGAGCCCACAAACATATGGAAGACTTCCTTCAAATCCAAGGAAGGCCTTCTCGAATGGTTGCTCACACCCTTCGGGCTGAAAAATTCCCTTCTACTTTTCTTAGGCTGGTGGATGAAATCTTGCATCCATTCACCCACTTGTTCATGGTTGTTTATTTGGAAAACATTCTCATCTTCAAAAAGTGTTGTTAAGAGCATTTGCAACACATTCAACATGTCCTTCAAACCCTACAACAACCCAAATTGTATGCCAACTTGGAGAAATGCACCTTTGGCATGAGCTAGGTCTAATATATGGGTTTCCTCATAGATGAACAAGGCATACACGTGGATCTGACTAAGATCCAAGTCATTCAAGATTGGCTAGCTCCAACCACTCTAACAAAGCTTCATAACTTTTTGGTTCTCACAATTTTTTATCAAAGGATTGCGTTGGGATTCTCCCATATCACTTGGACTTTGAGTTAGATTACCAAGGGTGGAGCGAAAGAATTTTTTTCAGGTCTGAGTCCCAACAAAAGGTGTTCGTTGAGCTGAAGAACCACCTCTACTCTGTAGTTGTAGTCACATTTCCATATTTACAACATCCATTTGAAATTAACTATGCTATTGGTGTAGTCCTCACCCAACACGAGAATCTAGTGGCCTACCATAGTGAGACACTTTCTGGCACAAATTCAAAGTACCCCATCTATGATAAAGAGATGTATTATATTGTGAAGGCTTTCCAACAATGGAAACATTACATTATGGGGAAGGAGATGGTCATCCACACCAATCATTGACCTCTAAAGTTCATATAGACACAAGGGAAGTTGCAAAAATATCACCATTGGAAGTGGTCTACATATCTGGAACAAGTCCATTTGAACATTAAATACAAGAAGGGGAGAACTAATCATGTTTCATATTTCCTCAGTTGGCCCTCAGTTCCAGCACTGACTGTTGTTCTCAACTCTTATGGCTACAATACCTCTAGATGGATGCAACAGTATAAAAATGATCCAAAGTTTGCCACTATATACTAGATGTTATTGGATGGTAAGAAAGTTCTTTATCTTGACCTCTATGATGAATTATTATTATACCTAGGCCACCTTTTTATTCCTCCAAGTGAGCATGCCAAGTTGATTTGGTAGGTACACTACAGTCAGGTTGTAGGACACTTTGGTCTAGAGAAAATTGTGGTTGTACTACAAAAGTATTTTAATTGGCCAAAACTCTAAGAGGATATTGGAAAATATATTAGATCATGCACTACTTGTGCCATCGCTAAGCCAACCATCAAGAAGAAAGGCATGTAAACTCCTCTACCTACTCCCAACCAACCCTGGGGATCCATATCCATGGACTATCTATCTAGCCTTCCTTTTACCAAGCATGGACTATGTATTTGTGGTTATGGATCGATTTTCAAAGATGGCTATATTGGCAGCCTAAAAGAAGAGTATCACAACATAAGACACTGCTAAACTCTTATTTGAATGAGTGTGGGTACATTTTGGATCTTGTAGACCATTATATTAGATTGGGATAGCAGGTTCCTGAGCACATTTTGGTCGAGCCTTTGGACACTATTTGACACCAATCTCACCAAATCAATTGCAATCCATCCCCAAACTGATGGACAAACAAAGGTTGTCAATAGGATGATAGTGCACATACTCCACATGTACAACTCCAAACATGCACAAATTTTGGATGAGAGCATTCCCTATGTTTAGCACAACTATAACAGAGCTCTCCATAGCTTGACTGGTCATAGTCCCTTTCAGGTGGGTCTAGGATTTCAACCATTATTTCTGATTGATGTTTCCATGCCTCATGTGACTACACAGAAATAATCCACACATGTACATTCGGAGGTTGATAAAGGAACAAGGTTTATTGAGCTCATCCAACACAACTTCCAATAGTTCACAACATCTTGGAGAATTCCAATTCTAAATACAAACAACAACATGATCAACATCGAGTGCCGCACAAGTTTTAGGTGGGAAACAATTTTTGGTTTCATTTCTAGAAAGAACACCTTACCAGAGCCCATCAAAAGCTTAGACCACTCTGATATGAGCCTTACATCATCACCAATATTGTTGGAGAAAATGATTTTAAGCTCAATACCCGCCTCGTTCCTTAGCCTGCACCCAGTGTTCAATGTAGAATACCATTGGCCATACTTTCCACCATTATTGGACACATCCTAAGGCACTAATAGAGCTAAACCTAGACTACATGTAATAGGCCACAATTGATCAGATCGCGGAAACACATATCAAGAACACTCACCAACAGAAGATCAAACTATATTGGGTTGTCAAAGTTGGCCAACTCCTACACCAAGGCAAGTGGCTCACCAAGGAACAAGTTCAACAGATGTTTCCCCATCTCATGGAGGCACTCACAAAAATGGTGATCATTTCTTCCTAATGGAGGAGGACTAATGTAAGTGGATATTGGTTGCCACCCACCTATTCCACTTAGACCCCCACCATTGTTTCTTTAATTTTCCTTAATTATACC
Source organism: Pinus taeda (assembly GCA_000404065.3). NCBI lineage: Eukaryota > Viridiplantae > Streptophyta > Pinopsida > Pinales > Pinaceae > Pinus > Pinus taeda. Next base: position 42,404 of record APFE031709489.1, read on the forward strand.
ACAATTTAGTATTTTCGGAGGTTTTTTAAGTCCTGAACTTATGGAGCCATTTTGAGGCCCTAATGGATGTCTTTTATAAAACAAGAAAAATTGAGTCTTTAACTCACATTTACAATTTAAATTTTTAGTCCTCGGATACATATTTCTAACAAGGTATTGTACACGTCAAACGAAGATTGTATGCCCAAGTTACGACCCTGGGAAGTTGATATACCAATTTACCCCAATGGGGCCTAGAGACATTTGGTGCTTCATCTCCTAGGGTTAGATTTTTGGATATTTAGGACTTTCCATTGTTTCTCAATAATAAATAGGCCTTTGAGCCTCATTGTAACATAGTTCAGAAGTCATGTAGCTACCACATCTCTTCTTCTTGAGCTAGCTTATTTCCATTATGCATTTATACAATTTTTCATACTTTGTTATTAATGAATTGAAGCTTTGTTTTTGTTGTATCTCTGTGTTTTTGTTTATTTCTCTATTTCATTTCATTCCATCATGAACCTACATCAACAAGTTTTTGAACGCTGACATGATATAGGTTGCATACTAAAAACATATTTCAACTTCGAATCAAGTCCTTCCTATAGTCTTCTATGTTGGAATGTAGTTCTTTGTTGTCTCATTATAATGTAGTTATTTTTTGTCTCATTAGAATGTATTTTTTTATCCTCTCTTGTAGGTCCTTATTATAATCATGATTTAAATAGAAGATATGAATTCATATCACAATGGATATCAAAATAAGGGATAGGGGGCCAGGGTTGAAGTTCTCTGGAAGAGTTAACATTCAAACCTCGATCATTGCAATATGTGAGGGATGATAAGATGATATTGTTATATGGAATTTGTATCTACAGATAAACAAATTTTCCCACTACACTTAGAACAATAGAAAGACATAATTTTAACCATTTCCTATAGCAAAAAGATGAGATGAAGGAACTTACTTGTATTCTTTCGTTTTCTTGATCTCCTTTGAATTGCTCTCGTCGCTCTCGCTTGAATCCGCTCAATTGGTACCTGTTTCAATAGAAACAGAAACAACAATGATCAAAGCATACATGATCTATCTACTATAAACCAATGGAATCGACAACATTGAAACATATAATAATCATAGTTATGAACAAGAATATGAAAAAAGGAATAAACAACTTTATTAATGTAGAAGGAAGACTTTCACCCAATGTGGTTTGATCCTGTGTCACTCATCTAGCTTCAGTCCAACCCTTGTCACACCAATCCAACATCATAACATTACTTGATATGAGCTCAAATCTCAAACCAACAGTATTTCCCTCCAATTTTCAAATTCTACCCCCCTGATCACTATGATGAGTGGTCAATTTATAGGGAAATGGAGGGTTTATGTCATAAATTAGGTATTGAATGACCTTCTAAAATTGGAGTTAGTTTCCATGGATCAAGGGATGAGAGAGTAGGAGATTAATTGATCCATAGCCAATCCAAATTCGAGCTCATAGGATGAGATAAGAGTTGGGATCCTTCTAGAATGATCTAGAATTAACGAATATTCCTATGCAAATTTCGGTCATTCTTGCCCAACGTAGGTGTAAGTGGGCCTAAGTGCACTAAAGTGTAGGCATGCATGGGCCTAACTACTATGCAATGCAATTACCCTTGACCAAGGCTGCACTAGTGTCCCAAGGAGGCATTTTAGCAAGGTTTCAGGCTAGGAAACTTTCATGGATGGAAGCATTCAATGTGATGATGTTTCTAGGGCATGTAATAATAGATATAGGGTTTGATGAGCCCTAATTGTACTGATCTGAATGTCGGGAGTGATGTTCCCAAATAAACCTATAATAGATATGGGTGGCTAGTCATGGTCACAAGAATGCACTAGTAAATATTATAAGGTTGACATGGAAAATGGAGGTTAAGATGGTAGAATGACTACACTTGATGAAGTTGTGTTAGGCATACAGCTTGCCATGAAGTTATGGGTTATCCTATGTGGCGAAGTTGTTTTGGAACTCAAAGGAAAACTCAGGTTAAACCTATTTTTTAAAACAAAAAAAGTGTATGGTTAGGAGGATGGATTGAAACCTTAGATTTAGCTTAAGTTTTCAATAAAAAAATTATATTTCTTGACAATAAGACACCAATATTTTTAACTAATATAGAAAACAAGTGTTTTAAAAATGATTTAAAATATAATATTATTTCAAACGTTTGATTAAACTTAACTCGTTGATAGACGTATATATTTAAACCTCTGGTGGAAGTCCATCGCAGGAATTTCATTTCTGTATTTATCAAGGGCCAAGATCGACTATTGCCCAAATATTATTGGTCTAAAATCTTCTTGGATAGTTGCAATGAGAGGGAGTGCAAATAACTGTGGAAACGTAGCAGTAAAGGATTGAAGCATCATCTGAAAATGAAGGGTGGGCATGGTGGCGATCGTGGTGTGTCAAGATCGAACGCCATGTAACGAAATGAAATGTTTCAATACCAAAGAGAAGAACAATGTTTTAAAGATCAAATAGAACAAAATTTTATGGTGTTGCTTAGCTCATTTTTGTTGACTGCGATTGTTTGGATTTGTAATTGAAGCGAAGGGGCATATTTTTGTTCTGGAACAATATGTGTGTTTGGATTAGATATTGAGAAAGAGTAAGTGACTATGTGTAGACATAGAAATAAGTGAGTGGTCGTTTGATAATTGTACATAATGTATGGTTCTAGTTTTATTAAAACAATTTGCATTTTGGTTGTCTCGACTCATTATATTGTGTGAATTATATTGGTAGTGACTGGATGTAAAAATGTGTTAGTGATCTTGTGGAATTTGCAGTGAATCTTCTCATCTGCCAAATATCACATTGTTTGTATGTTTTGTTATAGAATTTGTTATGAATATTTAGCATTGTTTCACATGTAATGTAATGTATTGTAAAAAGAAATAAAAAAGAATTTATGTTTTAAATTACCAGCGACACCGTGAAATGGAAGTTCTTTCTCTGTAATCAAACACGATTTTCAGAGAAGTGTAAAGAGGATGTGGAGAATGGATTATCAAAAAGGCAGGAAGAAGAATTTTTTTGTTTAAAGGTTGCGGGAGAGCAACAATATATGTGAATGGAGGTGACGTTGGATGAAGGGACATCAGGGAAGGTTTAATTCAAATATAGGTGATTGGAAGAAAGTATTAAAAAATTAATTTTGAGACACAAAAACAATATTTTAACCACAGGCAGAACTGAAGTCAGTCAGGTAGTCATAAGGCGGGATGGAATGCATATGAGTTACTTGCATTCATGACCTCGACGCTAATGTAGAAGGTCATGCGTAGGGCAGATGTTGGGAGTGGGAAGGTAGAGTAAAAGGAAAGTAAGAGAAAGTGATCCATGGCACGAAATATCGTAAAACAATTGTATTGTAGAAGGTCATGCGTAGGGCAGATGTTGGGAGTGGGAAGGTAGAGTAAAAGGAAAGTAAGAGAAAGTGATCCATGGCACGAAATATCGTAAAACAATTGTATTGGTGGTCATACCTGAACTCAGTCTACTAGTCGAATGTGGAATGTTATTGTTCAAAGTTTAGTTGGAAGAGGGTGCTGACCTTGACATACAGCGTAATTAGCTTACTCGCATATTCTTTTTTTGGAAATGTCATTTTCCAATAATTTTTAGTTGAAAAGATGTTATAAAATAAAAATGAGTCTTTCTTTTCAAAAATTCAATTTTTTTGAAATTGTCTTAATACAATGTTATTTTTTTAAATTTTTTTATTAAACAAATGTTTGCACATGATATTTTTTTAGCATATTTAATATGATGATTTGCATGTTTAATAATATGAAAGTAAGAGAAAGTGATCATTGCAATAGAAATCAATAAAAACAATATTGTATTGGTAGTCAAAGCTCAAGACAGTTCGAAAGACAGAAGTTGGGATGGTATTGTGTAGAAGTTAGTTGGAGGGGAGGTCAACACTGACATACAATTTTTTTGGCATACTCATAAAATCTTTTTTTAACTATTTTTATCAGTAATGTTATTTTCCAAGGATTGTTAGCTGAAAGGGTGTTTTTAAAAGAAAATTGACATGCAAATGTTTCTGAAATTGTCTTGAAATAATATTATTTAAAATAATAATAATAATAGTAATAGTAATAATGATAATAATAATAAAATCTTTGTGAACAATATTTTTTAGAATTTTAAATATGATAATTTGAATGCTTAATAGGATGAGTCTTTTTCAAGGATTTTATCCTTTCCAATGTAACGTGCGATATTTGGTTTGGTTTCAAGAAAATTATTCATTTTTTATCGATCCAAGTGTTTGGAAGGTTTTTCCATTTGAGATTCTTGAGCTTATACTTCATTGACTTCCTTTATCAATGTTGATAAAATTTTGGTTGGTTTGTAAAGGATGGAGTATTATGTTGGAAAACATGATAATTCTTGCTTCTTGCAATTGATGTACAAACAAAGAATTTGGATTTATTTCTTTACCAGCGCGTATCGAGGATACTTTCTTTGTTGGATTTTACCTTAATGACAAAGGAAAAATCTCTCGATTGATTTTTCCTTTTGTGGACTCTCGATACATAATTGAATGTGTTGTTGGATCGATGATTGTGTTTATTGTGCCTCGAAGCTCTTTGCTTACAAAAAATTAATTCATAGCAATCCCGTTTACAAAGACCTTTATAAATATTGGGAGTGTGATTGTTGGAGACTGGGGATTTTTCTCTTTGTTGGAGAAATTTAGTCTTCAGAAAAATGATTGGGTTATGCTAAAACATGTGTGCAAAAACATGGAATAACATTTTTTTATTTGCACGAGTGTAGACATGGTTTGGAGAAGAACAAAACCTCCTTTTGGTGGTGTAATGCCCCCAAAGGAGGCTATCTTTCAAAAAGGGAATTTTTTTCTAGTTATATTGAGACAAAGATTATGATGATTACCCTTTCTATGGCTACACTATCTATTGATTGGATGCTATAAGAAACCAGTGGGGTTTTTCATTTGTTCCTATCCCTAAAATATGATGTATGGAATTAGATTATATGTGAACCAACTAGTTTCTCTTGTAAACAATGGTTCAACATTTGTTTGGTCGCTTGAAGAGACAAAAAAAATTGAGTTTAGCCAGGTTTCAGTTGGACGAAGCTTAGAATATTTTGAAGATAAGTGGGGGTTCAATTGGAGATTTCTTGATACTATCTCAATGGATATAAATAGTAAATTCCCAAGCTACGTACCTTTTCGTGTAGTTGAAGGAAAAGTACTTATGTTGGGTTTTATGGTCCAAGTCCAACTAAGGGTATATGATATGGTGACTGGATTATGCACAACGACCATTTTTCAATGGTGTTTCCTTCTCAGAAATATTTGGGTTCCAAGTGGAGTCAGCTAAAGGTTTCAATGATGTTATTGAAAATGGAAATGTTTTCTCACTTTCTCCAAATACATATTCTATTGGAGATATACCACTACTGCTTATGGATAACCTGATTTAGCCTTTTAGGGTTCAAGAATTGTTTTATGTACATTGTTGAAAATATCATAATGTTTAATTTTGGAGATGAGTATCATATGAATTCATAGTTTTTAATGAAAACATAGGCATGTCAAATTTCCATATTTTTGTCGGAGGTTACTTGTATTGATATGTTATTTTACAAGTCGGACAATGCACTTAAATGTGAATTTTTGTTATGTATCTGTGGATTGTATGGAGTATTTTGTTACATAAAATGTATTTTTATTATATATATTCAATATTTCGTTTCGGAAGTATTTAGATTATGGAGAATTCATAAGTCAAATTTGTGATTTCAACAAATTTTTATAGAATTATGAGGAAATTTGAGTAGAAAATATACTGAAAAAACCTTAAAATATAAGTGGATAAATATCACTAATAAATCTATTGAACTTTCTTTTTTAATTAATATTTATATGAACTTTCTTACCCGGTGGAAGAATGTGAAACTAGATGAAAAATCGACAAGTACAACTCATCACAGGGAAGCTCATCAAATAGACAACTCATAATTCCAGAACTGTACATTTCTACATTATTCTAACACCCCCTCCTCAATATGGAAATGGATTTTCTACAATGCCTAGTTTCTTTTCTAACACACTTCAAAATTCATGTTTCCAAGAGGATTGGTAAAGATGTCAACTACATTTTCACTTGTATTACAATATAGTGAATCAGCGAGTATAAATAGTACAATTTGTTCAATATGTAACAAGATATGCAAGGTTAAAAATCGAAATTTTAGACAAGCAGTGTAAACAGGGTGTGAAAAAAAAATTACAAAATAGGAAGTGGAAAGAAGGAATGATGGTGAACTTTGTTTAAACCCAAGGGACAAGCAACAATAAATCCAAATGGAAGGTGTTTATTTTTCATTAAAGTGACAAGTAAGCAAGTCAGAATGAGCTTCTGAGCTAGAATAAAAGTTCTCTCTCAATGGTTTGTTGGTGTTTATCAAAAGGAATCTAAAGCACAAAAGGTATAATGAAGCACATGATAATAAAGACAAATCAATAAATCTGAGTTGAATGCCATTCTAAATTAAATGATTAACTTTACTAAAAGGAAACACATAATTAAATACAGAGAAATTAGAGGTTAGCTTATGGGCTATACTGATCGCTGCAAGAGTGCGGATGAAACCTTAAAATAAAACAAAGGTCTTAGAGACCCATTTTTTAATGTAAAAGGTTACATGTAAACCACCTGTATGGGAAGGTTTTGAGTGTTCTTGTCGACTCTTGATGTCTCTGCTTCTAATTTATGTTAGTGCATAGATAATGTGGCATTGACATTGATGAATTTATTTCTTCTTCTAAGTATGTTGGTGGCTTTAGGCACTTGTAGGAAGGCTTCACCAACCTTGCATTTTAGACAAACTAAGTATTTTTTGCTAGTGTCCTCACTTTGGTAGTCAGCCAACAGAAGGTTCTGCACAGTGGATTCAAGCTTGATAAGGGTCCTCACACAAATGATGTGTGTCAGGAGAAGTGTAACCCCTTCAAGATTCCATGCCAAACTCATTGGGAATAGTGGTTTTTGGATCATCAGAGCCGCCATGCCTCGACGTTGTCATCCGAGTTGGGGAAATAAGGAAGGGACATAACCCATTAAGGAATAACACCCAAGCTCAGGAGGGGTAGCATCAAATAACATCTCAAATATCGAAATTTGTTGGTACGAAGTAGTGGCATTGATCTGGGGGTTTACGGAACCTCCAAGAAAATCCATGGTCAAGGAAGCCAACTTGACATGATGAATGTAGAGTTGATAGATGTTTCCACAATGACCATGAAGGCCTTCCTCTGATGCATTAGATATGGGAAGGAAGGGATCCCTTTTTCAAATCATAGTGAAGGCAAAGATCGAGTTCAATGTGATGGAGAGAGGAGTTCTCTAGCTTTATAGCTTAGATTAGGTACAACTTACGGCACCCCAAAGAGGTAAACCCTACACATGGTGATTTTTGACTAGTTGTATACATGAAAGAGGGTGGTGGTTGGTTAGAGATGGTTCATACATGTGGAGAACCTTGGTTGGTTTCTAAGTTCACATAACATGGTGGTTGATAAAAAAATGGACACCTCAGGAAGTCGGGCTATCAAGCTGAAGTTGGAGATTGGAAGTCGGGTTAGGTGCGAATGAATAGCAGTGTGAGAGAAGAGAGTCAACCCTCACTAGGTCGAAGGATGGATAGAAAGAACCTAGAAATTCGAGTGCTAAAGTAGGTCAGAGGTAAGAATCCAGGCTATGGTGAGGAGGCTTATCGGGTACGATTGTAACACCAACTGCAGTAAGGTTGCAGATCAGCGGTTGAACCGAGAGAAGAGAGAACATGACAATGAAGATAGAATATGCCTAACCACTCCATGGACCCTGATTGATGCATGGACCTATGGCATACTTCCTTATGGAAGAGGGAAAGAGGTTTAAAAAATTATTTTGTTCCCTAACATAAAATATATCCCAATGCGGAGGCGTTATGGAGGAAGGAGTCCACATCACCAATTTCATCTCAATAACATGGGCATGATGACATAGGCCACTCTAAGTCTAAGGTAAACTATACAAAATAAGAAGTCAAAAATTGTAGGTCTCATTTTGATAATTGTATATCTAGAGCTATAGTTGCACAATGGAAACCCCCTTGTATGGGTTAGTGGGCATGGGAGTGTCACATTTGGACTATCCAATGGGGATATAGAAATGTAAATTTCACATTTAATTTGTTTGATGTTATTTCTGTTGATCTTCTATTTTGCAGATCCAACAATGCCCTTCAATGTCATTTTTTGTTATGTATCTCTTCATACCATGTAATGTGTATGCTATTGCTCATGTGTGGCCATGGTTCTATGTCATTTTTAACAAGGAGTTAGAATATTTTGAAACATTTTGCTAGAGTGAGTTTCTTTTGTACATGTTGTTTCATGACATTGCTTTAGATATAGGAATTTCAAGCGAAATTATCATTAAGAACTGGAGGAGTCTAAGATATCATGTGTGGCATGTTGATCGAGGTCCATTTCCAAATGAGAGTAATGAAGAGGATTTAAATCCCCTTGTTCATGAATATAATGTTGATAGATATTTTGAAGAGTGGCAGGTTCATTCTCATATTATTCCTCCAAATGGTGTAACAATTTCCGATCTTGACAATCTTCAAAGAAGGGATTGTGATATTCATTATAATTGGAAGGAGAGAATGGTGCCGAATGAAATTGTAGAATAGGATATTCATTTCATAAAATATTCTCAGTCAACGGGTGTTGTTAATGGTGACTCAATTGGGGAGATAATAATGCGACCTTTCTCTTTATTTGAGACACATCAAATTGCTTTTGAAATTGTTTTATGCCTCTTTGTTGATGTTTAAAGTAATGATTCTTTGAAAATGATTATTCAAGGAACAAATCCAACTAGGAATCCTTCTCTTATTTATTGTATTTATCATTCTCTTTCTACTTTTGCAACTGGTTGCATAAGTCCATTGTTGTTGCTCGCTCCTACTAGAATTGCTACTTTCAATATACATGGAAAACAAATACACTTAGGTTTAAAAATTACTATAAAATATATGAAACCTCTAAATGGGCAAGCCCTAGAAATGTTTCAAGAATAAATGAGGCACATTTGTTATGTCCTAATTGAGGAGATGAACTTTATATTCTGAGGTTGTTTATATAGATAGATTCATGTTTCTATAAGCCTTTCCTAAAAACAAGGAATCCCCTTTTGGTGGCAGGTCAATGATTCTTATGGGTGACCTTGGGAAGGTGCCACCTATCAAGGATAAAAATTTGTATGTAGGTAGAACAAGAGGGAAAGTTTTGTGGTAAAGTTTCAATATTGTTTCATTTTGGATAAAATCTTCAGGGAATAAGGAGATGATCCTAGACAAGCATATTTTCATAATATTTTAAACAATATCAGAAATATAGAGACTACTCTGCATGAATGAGATCTTCTCATTTCATGTGTTGACAATTGCCTACATCCAGAGGAAAAGGGTTTATTTTATTATTTAATTCAATTGTTTGCAAGGAATAATTTGGTCAACTTGCATAATTGAAAGATGCTCGAATAATTGAATTGTCCATTTGTGAGGTGTGTTGTAGAGCAACTAGAAGAACTGAAATAGTTGACAACGATGATGATGTGTTGGAGCATGAAGTGGTGTTATGTCATGGAGAGTGTGTCATGTTGACATTTAATTTTTGTGTTGAAATTGGGTTGGTAAATGGCGAGCATTGATATGTTGAGGATATCTTCTATATGTCTAGTTCAAAGTTGCTTGAACTTGTAATGTTCACTACAGTTATTTTTTAGAAGTACATAGGTGTTCCTTTTTATATAAATTGCTCGAACATTATGACTATAACACCTATTGTTAGAGGAAATCTTAAAGATATGCCTTTAAAAATGGCATACGAATTTAGTATATACAAATTATAGGTTATGGATTTGGAACAAGCCATTGTTGATATAGGAGATAGAGAGAGGCGGGTTTTGAAATTTACAACTATATCAAGACTGAAATCATTGGCTGGTTTATGGATTTCACCACCTTTTTCTTTTCAATTTTTTGTTAAAATGTAAAACATTGCATATCTCACAATTACGAAGAAAGAGGAGGAACAATTAAAGAAAATATCATTGTAACATATTTATTTTCTTTAAATACAATATTCTATGAAATATAATTGCATGTATTTCCAGAAAATGCGTTGCTTGGAAAGAAATTTTGTTCGGAAGGAGAACAATTATGTGCATTGTCGTTTGAATATCAAGGTTCACATTCAAAAATATATGCAATCACACAACAAATAAAAATTTTATTTGACAAAGAAAATAAAGTGAAGATATGTTAAATTGAAGACAGAAAATCCGTTGATTTCATTAAGGATGTGGAAACTCTTGATTGAACGGGAGTGAGGGCTTTTAATAGGGAGAAACGGGTGTGAGATGGTAGCAATGGAGTGGAAATGAGGGGGGAGCTCCACTCTCTCCTACAATTAGGTAGTTTTGGATAGAAACAGGGAGGCAGTTCTGAATCGATACAAGAAGAGAATGGAGGTAGAAATGGGAGAAATAAGTAAAAGAATGTCAAAAAGTAGCATACATCATGAACAAGAGGAGGGTTGTTATATGCCTAGGGGGGATAATGTTATATACCTAGGGGGGATAATATGGGGTACCAAGGGAGGTACCCAAGGTAATAATGTAATAATGGAATGGGCCATAGTAATAAATAAGGTGGTTAACCCATATCATGTAAGGGACCACAAGTAGTTAGTAATAATGTAATGGGCCCATGGTATTAGTGGATGGTATGAGGGAACCATGGTAATGATCCATGGTATTGCATGTATGAGGCCTATATAGAGGCTAGAGACTCCACATGGAGGAAGTGAAGGAATAGTCAAGGATTATTGTATGTACAAGCATATGGCTTGTGGAGTGTTCTCCTTCCTTAAGGAGTGAATGTATGGTGTTTCCGTACCTTAAGGGTTTGATAATAAAGAAGCATTTCATATTAATTTTGGATTTATTTGTATTCTCATATCTTTTCAAGTTAGATCTATAATAAGTTAGAAATGCTTCTTTATTATCAAACCCTTAAGGTAGGGCAACACCATACATTCACTCCTTAAGGAAGGAGAACACTCCACAAGCCATATTCTTGTACGTACAATAATCCTTGACTATTCCTTCACTTCCTCCATGTGGAGTCTCTAGCCTCTATATAGGCCTCATACATGCAATACCATGGATCATTACCATGGTTCCCTCATACCATCCACTAATACCATGGACCCATTACATTATTACTAACTACTTGTGGTCCCTTACATGACATGGGTTAACCACCTTATTTATTACTATGGCCCATTCCATTATTACATTATTACCTTGGGTACCTCCCTTGGTACCCCATATTATCCCCCCTAGGTATTTAACATTATCCCCCCTAGGTATATAACAAGGGTCATGAGGAAGTCAGAAAAGGGAAGATGATAGGCAACAATAGTCAGAGAATTGAGCAAAAGAATGTGACTGAACCCTACAAACCTAGGTCAACTATCAAACCTCGGGTTTTCCTAAGTGATCTGGCGCTATAGGTGCACAAAGATCACATGGCAACATATGTAGTCATTTGCAAATTTATGGGGATATGGCAAACGGAGAAGGCTTTGTACATTTGGATAAGGAATTATTGGAAGCCAAAGGGAGAAATAACCCTTCATCTTGGGTGCAAGGGTTTCTTCATAGTGGTTTTCACAAACCTAGAAGATAAAGGCATAGTATTCGAAGGGGTACCATACTTCTATGCTGCTGCAGGACTTTACATGTGACCATGGGTGATGAATTTTGTATCAGAGTGATAAACATTCACCTTGGTATCGATATGGATTAGATTGTACTCCCTACCTTTAGATTATTACCTGCCAAAATCCTTAAAAGCCATAGGCAATAAATTAGGTCATTTGATAAAAATATCAAATGTGACTCTGCAAGGAAAATACACCTCCTTTGCCTGTATATGCATAGAGATGGACCTATCAAGAGCACTTTTGGATGAATTCATTCTAGAAGTTTATGATGAAGAATGGGTGCAGGCAGTGGACTACGAACATGTCCCATTCAGATGTTGCAGATGTCATGAGCACAGACACCTCTTTAGAGACTGCCCATTAAACAAAATGGAGAACAATAATAAAACCAACACGAGCAAAGATCCCGAAGGCTTTACCAAGGTGGGAGGCAAAGGGAAAGGAGGGAAAAAGTACTAGAAAAAAACTAGTGAGGATAAGCAACCAAGTCACAACAACTTCAATATTTTAGAAGAAGAAGGTGGTGCTAGAAAATTATATATTACGGAGCAATGGAACACATAAAATATTGTAGAAATATAAACATAGAAAATGCATAAAACAAGAGAGACACAGATATATGTGGTTCAACTAGTTTGGGCTACGTCCACCCCGAACAACCAGTCCTTCCTTTCTATTATCCAGCAAAATGAAGAGACACAACCTACAGTAGATCCGTTGTAATATCCTCTATTTTCTCTCGCAGTTTCACCTTTCTATTTCTCGCTCGGAGAATACACATCTATTACACAGCCTCAAATACAATGCCCTCATATAAAGAGAGGGGTTTCCTTCTAGGGCAAAAAACCCTAAACTAAACATAAGTTCTACTCTCAGATCATCTACCTAATGAACAGCCTAGATTGACTAGAAATTACTATACTTTTACAAGGAAATTTTATATTTGTTTTTAGCTTCAGGGACACTGCCTCCAAAACTCTTGCTGGCCCCTAGACCGCCCAGCTAGGGGGGATCAGCCCCCCCGTACCCTCGTGGGGGGGACAAGTCCCCTCTGCACCCGCCCATGTGGAGGGGTGTACAAACTTCCTGGGGTATACATCCGGCTCAAACAAAGACCTCTGAATAATCATGCTCCACACTCAACAAGTGGGAACAAGGGGATAGAATAGGTACTGGAGGATAATCCTGCAGAGAAGGAAAAATATGATTGCATGGAGGAAATAACTGCAAACAACAAACTAAAGGAGGATCTGTCGAGCACCATCGAACTTGACAAATACCATGATATTACCCCAAGCAAGGTTGGAATGGAGGATCATGATCTATAGGAAATTCTTGAAAGGGATAATCTCGATCTACAAAAGTTCCTGGAGCAGGACGCCACCAATCGGGTGGATTCTCTACCACTAGAGGAATTTTACAAAGTGCAATAGCTCTTCCTATGGATATCTCAAAAAAAGGGCGTTGGAGTCAAAAGAAATCATGATAGCTAGGAAAACAGAGGGGTGAAAACAATGGAGGTAACACAGGGACACCCGTTCAAAAATCGAGGTAGGAAAAGAGGAAGGAATAGACAAAATGAGTTGCTGACAGAGTGTGGGAAACTCATGATAAACGCAGGGAAGATGAAATATCTTACTAGTTACTCATTTACAAATCTTTCTTAATGAAACTCACAACCTGGAATATTAGGGGTCTAGGAAGTAAAAGGAAACAAAGGAATCTTAGCAATAGGATAAAAGAGGACAAACATAATATGGTATTTATCCAAGAAACAATTTGCTCTATAGAAAAAATAAGATAGATACATAGAACATTGCTAATCAAGTATGAATATCTAGAAGTTAAAGCAGACAACATAGCAGGAGGGATTCTAGCACTTTGGAACCCCCAGAAACTAGAAATCTTGGATGACGATGGATCGAGGAGCTACCTTTCAATGGTGATCCAACCTTTGGTTGAGAAGGAAGTATATTTGATCACAAGTGTCTACGGTCCACAAAGATTGGAAGATAAACCGAGGCTTCTTATTTCTATGGAGGAGCTTAGAGAGAGATATCCTATCATGCCCTAGATTCTAGGAGGGGACTTTAATATGATCAGATCTCTTTCAGAAAAAAAGGTGGTACTAGAACACTAGGCAGAGACTCTATTGCCTTTTATAACTTCCTAAATGGCATGAAGCTAGTGGACATGCAAAATAAAAATGGTACCTTCACCTAGAACAATAAGTGGGGAGGGGCCTCTCAAGTAGCTTCTAAACTAGATAGATTTATAATCTCTGAGGACCTCATCCTCAGAGGCCTTGACATGTCTACTTTCATCCTCCCTTTTGGAGGCTTGGATCACTGACCTATCCAACTAGAAGCCTCTTTTATAGGCACTCTGAGAAACAGACCTTTTAGGTTTGAAAATGTTTGGTTCAGCCACCATGACTTCATCAACAATATTGAAAGATGGTGGGTGGAAGATATACTCGTCCAAGGAACAAATATGTTCCTTCTACATCAGAGACTGAAACATATCAAATGCAAGCTCAAAGATTGGAACAAAGATGAGTTTGGCAATATTTTCAAAGCCAAAAACGAAGTGGAATAGAAATTGCAGGGCATCAATCAGATCCTCATAAGAGATGGCTTTACCGAGGAAAGGAAATTACAAGATGACTCTCTTAAACAAGAATTGGATGAAAAATGACAACAAGAGGATATTTTCTGGAGACAGAAATCAAGAGTGCAATGGCTTAAGGAAGGGGAAAGAAATACAAATTCTTTTCATAAGTCAATTGTGGAGCACAGGGCTCATAACATGATTTCAAAACTTAGAGATACTCAAGGAAATCAACTCAGCACCCATAAAGAAATAGAATTTGCTTTGCTACAACACTTCCAAAGCATATCAGAGGAACCTCTCATAAACAGCTCAAATTTCACCAACAACTTCACAAAGCACATTCCAAAGCTTGTAACTAGAGAAGAAAATTACAATATGAACATGCCAGTGACTAAAGAGGAGGTCAGTGAGGTCGTTAAATAGATGCAAAATGGGAAATCTCTAGGCCTGGATGGGTTCAATGTAGACTTCTTCAAAACATGCTGGGAAATAGTCAAACAAGATATCCCTGATGTGGTGGAGGACTTGAGGAAATCCAAAAATGTTTTGAGGGCGCTTAATGCCTCTTTCATAACTTTGATTCCAAAGCAGGAAAAAGCTATGACACCAGACAAATTTAGACCCATAGCTTTATGTAATGTGGTGTACAAAATTATATCCAAATTAATTGTAAGCAAGCTCAAGCCACTTCTTCCAACTCTGGTATCTGAGGAGCAAACAAGATATGTGGAAGGAATACAAATTCTAAATAACATGATTCAAGCACACGAGATGGTTCATGAGCACAACTGGATAAGATGGGTAATGGCCCTTATCAACACAACTAGTTTTTCGTTACTGCTTACTGGCTCACCATATATACCCTTTAGGCCTTCGAGAGGACTCAGACAAGGAGATCCTCTCTCCCCCTTCCTCTTTATTCTTATGATGGAAGGTTTAGGTAATGCAAACAAATTAGCCAAGGTAGAAGGCAAAATCCAGGGTCTCAAACTCACCCGGAATGGAGATGCCTTGACTCACCAACAATTTGTGGATGACACTATGTTGCAAGGTACACCCACAATTAAGGAAGATAAAGCTTTCAAACAAATATTGAATGTCTTTGCCATGGCTGCTGGAATAGAGGTTAGCCTTGCCAAATCCAATATTTTATTTTTTAATATTGATATTGCTATTCAAAGAAACCTCACCTGAATTCTTAGCTTCCAAAGAGAACAACTACCCTCCAAATATCTGGGAATACCTCTAATGGCCAAACCTCTGAGTAAGGAGGTTTGGGAACCAGTAATCAATAAAATCCAGGACAAATTCAGGAGATGGAAAAGTAGATCTTTGAATGTAGTGGGAAGGCTAGTGCTAACAAAATCTATCCTACAAACTATTCCCATATTCATGTTATCATCTCTTCCTTCTCCTAAAGGAGTTTTGCAACTCATCTAGAATATCCAAAGGGACTTTCTCTGGGGCAAAGGGGAAGAGAAAAAGAAATGGGCTTTGGTTGCATGGGATAAGATCTATACACCTAAGAACCATGGAGGACTGGGACTTCATGACCCTGAAACCCTAAGAAACATTTTAGGTACAAAACTATGGTTGAGATGGCTAAAGGAATCAGTAACCCCGTGGGACGAGATCTGGAAATATAAGTATGAAAATAATTGGAAACAAAGATATCACATTTGAATTTCTGGACTCTTCAAGGGTTCCCAAATCTAGAACAATGCATGGGAGAATAAAGCAATTGTATAGAAGCATAGTCTCTGGGAGATTAGAGATGGTAATCTAGCTTGGTTTTGGGAGGACAACTAGCAACAGGAACCTAACCTGTTAAGAGAAGAACTAGATGATCTCAAGAATGACACTAATAGTAAAGGTCTACTAAGGGTAAGTGATTTCTAGGATCAGGTGAGGAGCAAAGGCAAATGGAGAACTTGGAAGGATCTGAAATACAGTGAAGAGGCCCCTTTGAAAGCCCAGGCTAATGCTCTTGCCGAGATATTGAAACAGAGATAGATTTTGACATCAACATTGTTTGACCAAATTAGATGGGGAAGAAACAATGAAGGTAACTTCAATCTCAAAGAAGCCAAGAGAGTGGCACTTGGGCTCGACTTTCCTAACCCTGAGAAGGCATGGAAGGAACTATGGTAGAGGCTGCACTGGACGAAAATCAAACTGTTCATGTGGTTGGTGCAACATAAAAAAATCCTGACTTGGGAAAACCTTCGGAAAATAGGTGTAGTTGGTCCATCTAGATGCCATTTGTGTGAATCACAAGAAGAAACTATGGATCACCTTCTCAACCTCTACCATTTCACCTCTTCCTTGTGGAATTGGGTAGCTTCAATCTTCAAACAAATGGATAAGGACAACTTCAGTATCACTGACACTTAGAAGAACTGGAGGAAAAAATTCTCAGATAATGAGATAATCAACAAAGCTTATGCTCTGGTTCCAGGCTTTTTAATTTGGAATGTCTAGAAAGAGTGCAACAATAGGATTTTCAAGAACAAAATTAGCTCATCCCATAGCATCATAGCTTAGATCATTAGACAGCTTAAAGAGACTGTGGGAACGCTCATAAACCCCCCCCCGAGAACCCACAACAAGGCCAAGCTGCCAAAATACTACTGCACTTGGGTCTACATCTACCTTTCCCCTAGGAAATAAGCAAGGCTGTAAGGCATAAAATAATGGAGAAGGACTTCTACAACCTCCTCCCCCTGGTTTTTTAAAATTTAATATCGATGGTGCCTCTAAAGAAAATCCTAGGGTAGCTGGTTCTGGTGGAGTCATAAGAGATGAGTAGGGTAACATAAAAGTTATCTTTCAGAGTCATTTAGGGAAGGCAACCAACAATATGGTGAAGCTCATGGCCTTAGAGAAATGCCTGGAAATCTTGATGGAAACAAATTTACATAATGCCATCATTGAGGTTGATTCCAAATTGATAATCAATTTAGACAAGAAGATATGCAATGGTACTGCTCCAGAAAGAGTGTAGAAACACTGGAGGTTACTGCAGGTCTACCAATGCATACAATCACACCTAAGAACACTAAGAACCCTCAATTTTTCTCATGTGTGAGGAACATCCAACAAACTAGTTGATCTTCTGGCGAACGAAGGAGTACTATGTTCAAGAAACAATCGAAGATATGAATGGATGATGATGATAGCAGGGAAATTGTGTGAAGGCTGTCTAAATCTAGCTACTAAAGACAAGAAGCACTTTCAAGATATGAGAAATAAGAAGAGAGAGGACCAATGGAATTAGCAGGTACTAGACCAAGCCCAAGGAAGGAGCGAGTGATAGAATGCAGGCAGGTTGGCAGGAGGCAAAATAGTGTATTTCAGGCATATTTATGCATGTAGGATATCTTTTCAAATGAACCCAAAAGATTATAGAGAGGAACCTATTTAATCTTCGGGCTTGGAAGAAACTATAAAGAGTGTGCATGTCGATGAGATTGCCAAGTATATCTTTCAGCCCATGGATTTCGAGAGGTAAACAACATGTTTGCTAACTCTCATTTTGGACTCCGAATTTTATTGTATGGTGACTTAGTAATACTTTGGGTCTGTATGTTAGGCTAAAGCGTGAGCAAGTTGGAATCATCACTTTTTGGCTTCCCCATCTTATGGATTTTGGGTGAAGAACTTGATCAAAGGTTAATACTTCAATCAAACCCGAAATTGTTTAGGGCGGTGGCTTATAATTGATTTTGGGTCCATATGTTGGCATTTCATACAGAAAAGGTTTTGTCCCCAAATCATTCAAGGACGTTGGATCGTAGAGGGCGGAATCGAATGGTCTTCAAGTGGGGAAGATAAGCAAAGGTTAAAGATGTGCTTGGGTAATGTAATGGGCCTTCATATTTTTGGGCCCACCCTCATGGGCATCTGGCTTTTATGTGGCTTAAGAGGGGATTCCCTCATCTTCTCCCCCCAGTTCATTAAGCAGGTTTCAGTTCACTGGACTTACTGAGAAATGCCTAGAAGGCTGATAGTTTTTGGGTGTCATTTTGTATTATTTTTACTCTTTCCACTCTTTGGAATTAGGTTCGGGATTCTGATATCCCAATTGTCTGTTTTTGTTGTACAGAACTAATGTTGCCATGCTCAAATCTAAAAAAACAGTGTACAATATGTATTTTGTTTAAGTTTAATGGACATTATCAGTCTCACTTAATAAATAAAAAATAAGACAGTAAATCTATGTGATAGATAAATACACATTCAACTCAGGGTTTTGTTTTACAAAAAGATTTCACTTCAACAATTGATTACGAAACAAAATTGTTATTCCAAAAATATATTTTCATGTGATGACAAAAATAATACTTGAAAAGAAATTATGATGAAAACATAAACTCTTAAGTGCAATATTTGAATAACATGGTTCACTATGAAATATATATCCAATCAAAGAACATATAACAATTTTCTTTGACAGAAAGAAATAAACAACAGGATATGTTGACAAGTGTTTAAGAAGATATCCTTTTATTCAGCCATAGATATTCATTAATAAAGTTAGCAATTTAGTAGAAGATGCATTCATTAAGAGATAGAATTCATGATATCAAATCAAATGTGGTGGCTCAAACAACATTGAACTCAGACTTTTGTTCTACAAAAATTTTTCACTTGAAAATTTCTTGTTGAAATACAAATCTTGTTCCAGAAATATATTTTCATGTACTGTCAAAAGTAAATTACATGAAAATTATTTATCTTCAAAATGAGAGTTATTATCTACAATGTGTCTTGCATATGAGGCTTCACTATGAAATAGATATGCAATCAGAGTAAAGATAACAATTTCCTTTGATAGGGAAAAGAACGAAGTCCAACATATGCTGAAAAGTGTTTAAGAGAGTATCCTAATATTCATCCATAGATAAACATGAATAAAGTTAAGTGTTGGTTAGCAGACACATGCATTAGGAAATTAAAGTGATGACATGAAATCAACGTCATAGGTCAATACACATTCAACTATGAGTTTTGTGCTGCAAAACGATTTCTCTTAAAAAAATGATTGGAAATAGAAGTCTTGTTGCAAAAATGTTTGAATGCAATGGAAAAATAAAAAACTTGAAAATAAACTATCTTGAAAACATGCGAAATTTAGTGCACTATATTTACAATATCATGGTTCACCGCCAAAGAGATATGGAGCCATAGAACATAAACCAAGTTGCTTTGACAGAGGAAAAAAAGGTGTGACATATCCTAAGGAGAATTTAAGACAATGTGGTGATATTCAGTCATAGATAGATATGAATAAAGTTAAGAATTGAGAACCGGATACATCCATTTAAAAATGAAAGAGATGATAGGGAATAAATGCCACGGGTCAATACACATTCAACTGGGGGTTTTGTTTAAAAAAAATGACTTTAAAAATTGCTTGGATCATACAGGAGATGCTCAAAAATATATTTGCATGTAAACCCAGAAATAAAGAGCTTCAAAATAAACTATATTGAAAACGATAGCATTTTAGTGCGATATAGTTTCATTACTAGGCTTGAATTTCAAATATATATGCAATCACAGGAAAAATTAGCAAATTGCTTTGAGAAACAAAATAAGGTATAACATATCCCAAGAATTATTGAGCATAATATTCCAATATTGAGCCAAAGATAAACATTGTAAACTTAAGAATTGAAGGGAAGGTGCATCCATCAATAAATTAAAGTTCCTAGACAAAATGAATGTGGAAACACAACATGCATTTAGTTATAAGTTTTCGTTTTTAAAAATCTTCGAGTTCAAAAAATACTTTGGAAAATAAAATTCTTGCACTCCATCACCATACAAACCCTTACTCCAACATAAGAGGTCATATAAATATTAATGAATAAAAGGAAAGTTTGTTCAATTCTCAAGAATAATAAAATCTGTAAAGTTTGTCTGCAAAAAGCAGAATTTCTACTCTAATATTTAATCCTTCTTGAAAGGATTTTGTGCAAGGAAATTTCCTAAGTCATTAAACCTTCCTCCTCCTCATGAGATTCTTCTTTTTCCATGTTGGGAAAATGTGGTGCATTTTCCTTGTTGTAGTTAGCCCAATCCAAGTATAGATGATAAATTTCTCAGAAGTGGATAGGGTGAAAATGAGTGTTATTCACTTCACACATAAATATGAAAATTTTTACAACTTTTTTCTTTTATTTTTTTGTATTTGATTCTAAATTTAGAAATAAGTTTGATTTGCTCAAAGGGAAACTACAAAAATATTTGAAAGTTTTCTTTATTCCATGTTGTGAGGCTATCTATGACTTTTTGGTGATTTTTGGCACTATCTTTCAGATTATGTTACATTGACTTGAGTTTTAGATCTTTTAATGGTTTGGATCCTAATAGATCAAATTCCCTCGTAAAATTTGTTCCCATATCCCATACTGATAGACAATGTTCAATGGCCCTTTTGATTCATTCTTTGATTTTTTTGGCCTCAAACTATTGTTGCCTAAAAAAAGAAAACATTAATCTTTTATCCATTTTAGAGACTTTTGAGATGATGTTAGGTTGGAGCTATGCTTCCCTTTCAGGAATTGATGTGAATTTGTTACATCCCTATAATACTAGTGATTCCCCCATTACTATTTTCGTTATAGCCCTTATTGTTATTGTTGTTCCCCTATTATCCCCATATTGTTATTACTATGCTCCATAGAAGCCCACTATTGTTATTGTTGTGCCCTTATATTAGTATTGTTATGTCGGCTTTGATTATATTGTGACCTCTTAGACTCCTATATATAGAAAGGAGGTTTTGTCATCTATATCATCCAAGAATTATTCATATGTGTAATGTAAAGGAGGTTTCCCCATTTAAGAGGCTTATTTTGAAGTTATTGATATATCTTTTCTTCTATTTTGTGAGCTGGTTACATAACATTTGGTATTAGAGCTTTGGATTCTAGGGTTTCCCTACTCCAAACATGTAATCATGGAATTATCTTGATAACTGTTTTTATACAACATTTCAGAAGTGAAAATTAAAATCCAATTGAGCTGATGTATCAATGGACTGTGGGTTTGAATTTCAGATATTTTCTCACTATATTGTTGGAGATAGGATCCAAGGAAGTTATGGTTTTTGCAAGCTCCCGAATTATATCACAAACAAATGACCTGGGGAAAATAGTCATAACATTCTCTCTAAGAATCAAATTGAAATTTTGTAAAAGGTTATAGAGATAGGACAACCTTTAGTTTTTTGTATATCAGTTTCAGGTCCTAAGGTCAAAACAGTAACACGTGTCATTTTGTACAAGTTCTCTCTACTGAACTAGTCAATAATCAGGTCATCATGGGTGATTTGGAATAACTCATCCTTGGAGAATCCAATCTTGATCAGACTTGTGGGGTTGGAAAGAGGACTCAGTGGGCTACCGCATGACAAGATTTCAGACCTTGGAGATCTGAAATTTCATAGATACAACAGATTTAGTGTCGAGCTCCTACAAAGTGAAAAAAAGTGTAGTTGTTTTTCTAATTTTGTTTAAGTTTGGTTTGAAAAATTAGTTTGAAGGAATTAAAAGGGCATAGTGAAGCATTACTATCATTAATTGATGCCCTGAAGAAATAAAATGGAAACACCTAGTAAGAAACCTAAAATCTCTAGCATGACTCATGAAGAAAAGGAAGAAATGCAACATGATATATCAAAATTAGGAGACCAAGTGCAACAAAATTCACTCACACAAAAAGTAATAGAAGCTAAGATGGATGGTTTAAAGAAAGGCATGGAAGCTAAGATGGATGGTATAGAAGAAAAACTTAAAGGAAACATGGAAAATTTGAAGACAGATTTGGAAGCTAAGATGGATGGTAACGAAGAAAAGCTTAAAGGCAACATGGAAGATTTGAAGACATATTTGAGAAATTTGCTACAAGAAATGCTTACTAATGGTGAAAGGGTAGTAAAGGAAACTCATGAGGATTAAAAAAGAAATGTTAATCATGATTTCATAGACTCTAATAGTCGACTGAAGACCCACCATGTTCTAAATACTGATATGAGGAAGTTTGATGGCAAGGATATTGTAACATGGATACTACAGATGGAGCAATATTTTGATCTCCATAATGTGAAAAACACACAAAAGGTACGCATTGCAACTTTATATTTGGAACCAAATGTTACACAGTAATTTGGTCACTCTCCTGTCACTCCCCGTTCCTGATCCCAGAGAACCCTAGTAGTGACTATTGTGTTATACTTTCACCATGAAACCTATGCTCTTGCCTCCCTTGAAGTTTAAATAAAGTAGTCCCCACTCCCTTCAAAGCATTTCTAGGGAATCCTTCTTAAAACATAGGTTTTTAGATCAACTCTATTTCCCAGTGTCTCACCCACACCGAGTTGTAGAGTTTAACACTATGGCCCATACTGATTGATGCTACTAATAGCCCAATACCCATGCCAAACTACTTATGGAAAGTTGTTATAAAAGTAAATGAAGTTTCACGTCTAGAAACTTCTAGTGGCGATGCTAGATGTTTGTTTGGTTTGATAACGGCTGACAACTCCATATAAGGTTCTTTCCCTCTTAAAAGTGGACCTTCCCAAGGAGATAAGACCTTCTTCCCCTTTGAGTGGATCTCATTCTTATCCTCCTCTCCCTATATAAACCACTCCCTCTTACCCTTTTTGGTTACACAGAATACAACACATAGTGAAGCTACGAAGATTCTGAAATCTTTAGCTTTTGATAGAAGAAGATTACTCTTAGATGACAAAAGACTAGTCTTTAATAGATAAAGTATGAGGAAAGAGAGTTAGATCTTGGAAGCCATTTCATGTCAAGCAAAGGGAGGAAAAGATTATTGAAAAGACATGTAGCAGGACTTGGATACCGTAAAGGAGATCTCCAACGTCAAGGATTTGGTTGTATTTCTCTTTGAAGTTTATTTTAATACAACTAATGGTATATTTCCTATATCTGGTGTAATATTACATTTGATAGCTTATAACTCCTTGACCTTTTAAGTAAATTGGATTCGATTTTATGCTATCACATTTGTTGTTGTTTCTTGCATGTTTGCTTTAGGTACTTGAATGAAAGGAACGAAAAGAAGTTGGAGCAAGGAAGCAAGATTAATATAAAGTGGATTAGAGTTATAAGAGGTAGGACCTCTTATTTGATTAAAATCTAAGGAATTTTATATTAGATTGTATTATTTGTGGCTAGACCCACTCTCTTGTGCTAGAGGGATCATATCTGTCCATAGAGAGGATATTCCTACACCACAAATTGGAGACCATACTATGGAAATACACCTCCTTTTCATCACTCTGTTTTTTCTACTTGTGTGCCTAGTTTGTCTATTTATGGTCTTCTGGATCTGTATTGATCTGTTTGAAGGCATAGAGACACTATCCCACACTCTAATGTGTTAAGTCTGGCCTTGTGTGAAGTTCCTTTTTATTAAGTGATTAAAATGCTTTATTGCTAGTTTTGATTGATTGATTGGCTTGAAGTTTTATTCCTTGATTTTTTGAGTTTTTTTGGATGGTTTTTATGACCCTAGGGCATCTAGGTCAATTACCATTCATTTTTTGTTTACTCATTGTGTCAAGTTTCTGATTTGCTGCATCATTTAATCCATCTTTTAGTCACAACATCTTCATTGCTTCATTTTCAATTAGATGAATGAAAGAGTCTCATTTGTTCTCTTCTTTCAAGTGTCTCTTTTCTCTTTCTAAGCATAGGTTACATTACTTGGTTTGTCGATTGCAACATCTATGTGTTTGGTTTGCTTGAATGAGGGAAGAAGTTTCTTTTAGTTTCATTTATCATGCTTTGGATTTGATCGATGCTTGTTTGTTCGGAATTGTGAAAATTTTCATTAAAGTTCTTTATGTGAAAGATTCATTTTTCATTTTATGAAAAGAATAACATCATTCCAGTTTACCTAAGTGAAAATATTGCATTAGTAGTGTCATTGAGAAGCTAGAATTGCATCATCATAAGCATTGGAAATGAAATGAAGCTTATTTTGTTGCAATGGAAGATTAAATGCATTTAGGACATGTATTAGTGAAAGATTTCATTCTTTGATTATTGCATTGATTGTGTGCTTTCTATCCCTCAATTAGTGTTAACTTTCATTGAGAAAATATTTTTTTTCTCATATAGATACATATAAGAGTTTTTCAGATGATAGTGGTAGGGTCATGGAATTGAAACCTAATTCAAGATCAACCATTAAAA
The DNA here is from genome assembly GCA_000404065.3 of Pinus taeda. Classification (NCBI taxonomy): domain Eukaryota; kingdom Viridiplantae; phylum Streptophyta; class Pinopsida; order Pinales; family Pinaceae; genus Pinus; species Pinus taeda. The sequence continues at coordinate 67,120 of APFE031709489.1, forward strand.
TTTATTGAATTAACCTAAAGAAGCATTGAAACTTAACGCTAACATTTAGAGGTCTAGGCTAGAGACGTGTTACAGTGTCTTTAAACCTAGCAGTTGTCGTTCACTTTGGCATTAGACAACACTAGTACCGACTTGTGCTCCTCGTATCATCTTGTATATAAAGTGAGACCCCAATAGGTTTGCAATCCTTTATCCACAAGAAGCCAAGTCCACTACCTTGTAAACATGATACGCTGAACACATCATTCAGAGAGATTGTATACTCATACTTTTCGGTTTGTTGGGAGGAATTATGCAATTCATGGTTACCTAGTCATCCTTTTTCCTAGATTATCCTGAGAAGTCATTTTGATATTTTTGACACTTTAAATTTAAAATATCATCAAACACTTGTCCTTTCGAGCTCATTAACTCTGAAATCAAATAGAGTCACATTTCACCCTTTTCTCGACTCTTAAAATATGAAAAGGCAAAGTTTTGTTTCAGTGTCTTAAAATTGACTACCCACAAAATATTCCTAGTTAAAGTTATCTTCCTTAGTGATTTTTTAGGGTCGATACCAATGGAAACTTTTCCAGAGTCTACCAGTCAAGGATTCCCCTCAGATGGGAATCCTCATCCTTTTCCTTCTTTTGGAAACACTAGTTCTCCTTATATGGCAACGTTGTCCCTACATGGGTTAACCATTGGTTTACCTATCTGGTTATTTTCGACCTTAGTGGTCCCGATTGTCCCAACTCCTCCCAACCATCTCCTTCATTTGAATCATATCACGTTTATTGTAAGGTTGAACTCTCACCTTCTTCCCCTATTTCTTCACCTTCCTCTTCTACTTTTCCTGGTGAAAGTTTGAAATCCAGTAACTAGGAGGCTAAGAAGAAGAAGAAGAACACAAAGAAGAAGTCAGATAAGTGAGATACCAACCGTGCAGTTGTTACTCCAAATGCACCTCCCATGGACAAACCTTATGATCCTCCACGGAAGGTCAGATTCCCTTGCAAGCTATGCAAGGGTGACCATCTCCTTCGAGACTGTCTTGGAATCCTCAGAGTCTTAGAGGTATGGTCCCAAGGGCTAAATCAACCATCCATGTTGACCTCTAGAGATCATGTCGATGGTACACCTTCATCTAATGATGGTAAGAAGAAGGGAAAGATTAGATTCCCCTGTATTTTATGTTAAGGGAATAATCTTCTTCACCTTTGTCCTCTTATGGATAAAGCTTCCAAAATTTTGGAAAACCTTATAGCTCCTCAACCCCAACTTCATGTTGGTTATCAGAGACTTTCTTCAGACCCTCTCCTAGTTGGTAAAGATATTGACTTGGATTCCTCCTTCCCATCCTGCTCTTCCTGAGCATGACTCTCTTTTGTCTGTTCCTGACCAACCATTGGTCGAAAAGAGTGTTGACTTGGCTCCACCTTTAGTTGTTGACTACATTCCCGAAGAGAGTAGTGATCATACAGCTCATATTCTTCTTGTCTCCTCAAATTCTCATGAATCGAAGAGTGACCATTCCATCTCGGTTGTTCAAGAGAGTCCTTCTCTTATTCTTGTAGAGCATGGGGGGAATCATATGATATCCCCACCAAGTAGCTCTATCATTTCTTTTGATTGGAGTTAGTTGACTGCTTTCTGCCTTCCATCTTATGTGCCTTTCTAGATCACAATACAAGCCCATAATATGGTAGTACATGGTACTATATTAGATGAAGGTGCATCTGTTAACGTCATGTCTTCTACTACCTTGAAATCTTTGGGTTCCCTGCCGCTTGTGGCTGTCACCCATAATCTATTGGCTTTCAACAGAGGAACCAATCATCCCTTAGGGATCCTTCCGAAGTTCCCTATTACTTTAGGAGGAAAGACCATCTATATATACGTGATGGTAGTCCAAGGTCCCTTAGATTTCAATCTTCTCCTTGGACGTGACTATGTTTATTTCATGGGAGATCTTATTTCTTTGTTTTTCCATGTAGTTTGTTTTCCACACGAAGGGAGAGTAGTGACAATTGATCAATTGTCACTCATTGGTCAGTAGGTGCCTCCTATGCAACCATCGTCCCTTATTGGTTCTTGTTTTCAAGCAATACCCTCCCTACCACAGGTCAATTATGTGGCTACCTATTTCGTCTCCACATCTGCTAATGATCACACAAATGGTATTAAACATTATGTGCTAGGGCCATTGGAACTAGATCTATCTTTAATACTAGTTGACATGTATTCCTCCCAGAGCATGGTTCTCCCATCTAGTGAGGACCTCTTGGGAGCCATGTCCTCATATGGTCCATAATAAGGGGTCAGAGCATAGTTCCTTGTCTTGTGTCAAACTCATTAAAAAATGAAACAAGGGGTCTAAGGATAGTTCCTAGTCTTATGTCAACTTTGCTAAAAAAATGAAACAAGGAGTCGGAGCATGGTTCCTGGTCTTGTGTCAATCTCCTTAAACAAAAATGAAATAAGTAGCCTTTAGGATAGTTATTTTACTTTGTCAACCTCGTTAAAAGATGAAACAACTCCCTTTTCCAAATCAAGTCTTTGATTAAGATCCTGTAAAATCCCAGTCGAGTCTTTCCTTGATATTGAAATTGAACCTTCATACCATCCACCTAGTTGAATGAAATGAATCTTGGGGGGCATGTACCTTGAATTGATTCATTATCATGGGGTCATGCAAACTTAATTCAAGCATAGTTTGTCTTTGTTTCAAGCTTGTGTAAAGATGAAACCAAACTCAAGCATAGTTTTTCATTTCAATCTTGTGTAAACATGAAACTGAGTTCAAGAAGAGTTCCCCATTGTTCAAGATTGTGTAAAAATGAAACTGAATTCAAGCAAGTTACCCATGGTTCAATCTTGTGTAAAAATGAACCTATGCCCAATTTACATCTCATGATTGTCATTTTTATCAGTTAACTCTGCTATATGAGCCTTGGTTGTTTCATTCCATCATCACCTTCTCTTTGTCCGATCATATGCATTCACTTGGTTATTTTTCCTTTCCTGAGGAACCACAACAATAAGTGGTTTTTGTAGCCAACCTCTTGACCATTACATGCTTTGAGTAGTTCCATCATTGTCGGAACCAATTGTTATCCTTTCATACTACTCATTCCTCCAGGACGAGTCACCTTTAAGCTCTCTTCTGACTCGTAAAAAATTGAAAAGGTTGCTGAGTATTTTTTCCATTTTAGACTCATTAAAGTAAATAAAATGGGGAGTTTTCTTTAATCTCTTTTATGACTCTCAAAACACAAAAATATTGTTGAGCTCTTGTCATTTTGACCTCGTAAATGGTTTCAAAATGCCATTTACCCAATATAAGTTAACCCTTTTTTGGGCTGCGATAATCTATTTACGAAAAAGGTACTCCTTGGTTGACATGGCCAAGAGGTTCTCTCGGATATTGTTTTCTACCTTTTTGGGTTTGATGGGAAAATTTACAAAAAGGGACCTTTGGAGTTTTCTTTTCCACTTTTTTTTCAAACTCTCTAAAAAATGAAAAAGATGTTGAGTTTCACCTTTGTCAGACTTGTTAAAAGATTAAATGACATAGGACTTGTCATTATGATGAGACCGAGATACTCCTTCCTAGGGCTTGTAAAACTTACTAGGATGGATCCATCTGAAGGATGGACTTATATTACAAGCATATGATATTCCCATCAATCTTGTGTAAAAATAAATGGGGTACTCACTAGAAATAGTGGGGGAATTAGAATTATTTCATAAGTTGTATTCTTCACTTGAGGCAACATGTTGCTCTTAAATATTGACACTCATCTATTTTTCCTGTCGGGTTTTGGGACATCCTCACTCTGTCGCTTGCCTCCCTGGGTTTTTGGTTATCCATGCTAAACCTCTCATATGATCTCTACCACATCACCGTGACCTCTAATCCTATGGTGTCAAATACAACCAAAATCTGGAGTCGTGTCATCCACATGTTCAAGAGAGGTCTTCCTACCTGTACATTGTCTAATCATATGTCACCATCTTGGGTTACTCTCATTCATTGTGATGAGTCTTGGACTTCCACTTTACATTACATTTCTTTAATATTTAATTTACATAATCCACAAAATGATGTGGAAAATAATGACTTGTGACAAGACATAACATGACACTAATGACATGGACTGCATGATGATGTGGTAGTGCCAATGTGTCCTTCTTGCTACTTTGTCTTCAAAAAAATATGTATCTAATACTTCATCTTCGTGAGAGATATGATTTGTAATTCCAATCTTCCCTCCAAAGGGTTGTGAATCAAATGGAGTCTTCATGCAATCCTGATTCTTTAGGCATCTAGTGTTCCTTCATCTTCTTGCCTAATGATCATCTTATCTCCTCAACTCCTTAGGTGTCTTCTAGCATGGTCTATTTCTCCATATCCATCATCATCATCCTGTGATGAGATAATAAAATACTTGTGACGGAAATCCACCCATTACATGACTATATCAGTCTGACAAATCCCTATCCTAAGATGCTTTATGAAATCACTTGTTAGGGCTAGAAATGGTGAATGGTTCAATGACTGGCTCAGGGATTGTGCAGTTCCAGAGGCCAAGTTCTCGGATTGAGGCTTGAGACTACAAAATGTATATTTTAGGATGGTCGGGGTTAAATGATTTCACAGTTGAGGGACTCAAGGACTCAGGCTAGAGGATTGAGCCTTGAGACTATAAAATGCACTTTAAAGGCTTGCACTAACTAACTGTGCAGTTGAGGAACCTAAGAGATCAAGCTTGAGGCTTGAACTTTCACAATGAACAATTTTGGAAGGAGATAGGCAAAGTTATTTCATAGTTACATAGTTTAAGAGCTCAATCCTGACACTTGATGCTTGAGACTAAGAAGTGTGCATAGAAGATTGAATGGTGACAATGATTGTGTAGTTATGGAGCTGAGGGACTGGGATCGAGCACTGAGATTGCATAGTGTGAAATTTTAGGAGGCAATAACAGTGTATTGTGTAGTTCCAAGAGGCAAGGTTTTTGCTTGAGGACTTAGACTATGTAATGCATAGTCCAGGATGGTTGAATGAGGTTGAGAGGCTTGGTCGGGGAGTTTTACGAGTTTTGACTTAGTGTGGGATTAGTAGGATGAAGTTGAACAAGAAAAATACGTGAGCATGACCACACACTTAGACCACATGACAACACAACACAAGACACTCAGAAGACATGAACAACATACTTTCCTCAATGTGAAAACATCGCAACAACTCACTCCAAGTGCAACACTAAAGATACACTTTGCGTCGACAGTGATGACACTAGTGTGAAAATTCTTGAAGATTTGGAAATGAGTACAATATAGGTTTAAATGATGTAAAAAAATCATTATCACAAACATTACCCCTTGAAACACCCCAGAACTAGATTTCGTGCATTGTGCGACACTCCACATGCTAAAATACAACATTTAATATATTAAGAGAAGACTGCAAACAACACTTGCAATATGTCAATGAAAATGAAAGTGGAACATGTGAGAGTGAATATAACATGAAAATGACACTAATTAAAGTGAAAGCAAGCGAAAGTGACAATCGAAAGCATAAAAATGACACTCATGAAAGAGAAGGTGCACAAAAGAAACAGTTTGAAAAACTCACCAAAATAGAAGTAAAAATACAACAAAAAGTGGAATAATGTTAATGTAAGCATGCAATGACTATTGACATAGGTTGATTATTGCATAGGAACTATCTTGATGGACCATATTATGCTTGTTAAAGCTTGCATAAAATAATGTGCTCGTGAACTTGTTGTTGACTGAGCATGTGTGAGAAGGTGACTTGGGTACTTACAATCCAAAAGGGAGATCAAGAACTTAACAAAACATCAATAGACCAATAAGTGATTATGGAATGAATGATCGTACGATCCAAAGTAGGCTCCAAAATTCATGTGTAAGAAGAATTTTGGAGGGTTTTTATTGCAGCGACAACACTTGGCGACACATTGGTAGAACTCTAGCTTCTCTACCTTGGTTAATTCTTTCATGCAGGGTCTGGTTCATCAGGGAGTATTGATTCATCATATGGATTACCATGGATTCCCCACTTACCCCATGGATAAACATAGTCCCCTTCATTCCTCGACATGGTTAAAAACAAACATAATTTCAGTGATCACACAATGTTTCAAATCAAGAAAGGTAATGAAGTTTGCGAGCTTTACATTTTCAAACTGTACTTTTTCATCTCTAGTGTTGCTACACTACCATCATGCCTAGAAAGTTCCCTAGAAAAGTCACTTTAGGGACACAAATAGTTCTCTACTACCAACAGGCCTTGATAGTTCCCTAATAGAGTTCCTTGCTTCACCTCTCTGCATAGGACACCTTTTGCTTCTTTTGACTTTATTTATTTATTTTTTATAGGAATGTGCATGTAATGCCCTCCTCCCGCATCTACCCAAGTAATAGGCTAACAAGGGTAGACATGTGAAGAGAGGCTACTATGACTGGATTCAACCTCCCAGGTGACATTAAGTAAGTGGAATCGATGGAAACACCACATACATACCTTCCACATCAGCTACACGACTCCTAGGAACCATTCCAACCAGTCAAGTAGCTAGTTTCTAGGTCCTACTAATTATTTTACACACTTGACCTCTGGATGCTCTCATGCTATAGGTTTTCCAGCATCTAGGAGGCTCTAGATTCTTTCATTACAAGGCATGGCAGCATCCAGGGACTATTTTGTTCAGTTTTGTGCCAATGTCTCTAAGATTTGAGCCACTTTTTCAGGCCTATAGCCTAGGTCACTCCCCAGAATTGAATGACACCTTCAAAATTATAATATAACAGGGAAACAATGATTCAAAATTAAATACTTGAACAAGCCCTTAACCGGACCCCTACTAGCCATGAATGGAATTTCTTAAAGCATATCACAAATATCTAATATACATGTGTAAACAACATATTTAAGCATAGTGATCTCATACTTATCTGAGAATCACTAAGAACCATCATTCCGTTGTATCATTTGTTGCATTATCATCTATTAGGTCATAAATACATTGTCCATTCATTTACAAGTAAAAGCATGAGGAGATCCATACATCATCATTGCCATAATACATGCTTATAACTGACATAATAACAATAGAAATATCAAGGATACATCAATCATAAAATCCACATATAAAACAATATATTTATACATAATATATCAAGGAGAGAATTGTTGAGCCTCATCATTGGATAACTATATGGACCTTAATCCACCTCCTAGCTTAGTGTTACACTGAGATTTGTCACCATGACTATCTGCAGTTAATATGGCTCCATCAATAGTCATATTATCCTCCTTGTCAAGCCTCATACCTCTGCTGTTCATGTCAAACTTCAAAAAGAGAGAAAGTCACTTAAAAACATGTTTATCTCTGGGTACGCAGGTTCTCTCTACCTTTCCTGCCTGTACGCATCCCAAACACACTGTGCTTGCGTACTTGCACGCTCTATAAGCCAAAGGATGGGTGCGTACCCCTGTAAAGGTCAAAAGGCGTGAGTTTCATCTTTAAAAAGTTACTTGTGGTCACTTCTAGAGCCTTCTAGAAGAGTGTTTGACGTGTATTGAGCGCC
>APFE031709489.1:91181-140249 GCA_000404065.3 Pinus taeda
CAGATGAACACTTATTTGTCATTTCAGTTCTCTCTCCATGGTTTGCTGACATAGAAAACTATTTGGTGTCTGCACAGTTCCCACCAGGTTTTTCCTCCAAAAAGAAAAGCAAGACTATGAGGAAGAGCATCCCATTCACTTGGATTGGGGGAAGCCTCTTAAAACTATGCTCAGATCAAATTCTGAGAAGATGTGTCAAGGAGGAGGAAGTCTTTGACATCCTTCTGACCTGTCACGGTGGGCCTTGTGAAGGTCACTTTGTGTTAAATTTGGAAACTAGGGCCAAAATCAATGTGGGTCATCTCATTTATGGTGGCTGATATTTTTATTGGATCCCTCTCATCGAGATGTGTAGGATTGATCTAAAGATCATCTGATTTCGATAAGTATTCATGAAATTATGAATTTATTTGTATTATAGGACAAACTGTCCGGTTGGACAGCATCTTATGTAGCCTTGGAAGCCCAATAGTCATGTCTATTCATCATCTACGTTTTATTATAAATAGGAGAGGAATTGAAGTCATTTGGGACACAGTATTCATGTGATCTCCACTCCACGTATTGGGTTTTTGGAGAAGGAGAGACACTAAAGAATATGTTGGCCTAGTATGATGTCCTAGCTACAGATGATGCCCTAATCCAACGCAATCATGAACACATCTATACATATTCAAACTGATGCTCTAATTCTTTGCTAAGGAGAGGCCTAATACGCTAGTCATTGAGACACTAATATGCAGTTCATAGAAACACTTATGCACATGTCATGAAGACACTTATACACTAGTCATTGAGACACTAATACGTAGTTCATAGAAACACTTATGCACAGGTCATGGAGACACTTATAAACTAGTCATTGAGACACTAATACACAGTTCATAGAAACACTTATGTACAGGTCATCGAGACACTAATACATTGGTCATTGATACACTAATACATAGTTCATAGAAACACTTATGCACAGGTCATGGAGATACTTACATGCAGATCATGGAGACACTTCATATGTTGGTTACATGTTGTTCATAGTTATGTTCATATGTTGGTTATATGTTGTTCATGGTGACATTTATACAGTCAACATGATGCCCTAATTATACACAGGGAAGAGATACTTACATGTAGTTAGACTCTATACAAACGCATCGTAATCTAGGTATTGGGTCAATATATGAAGTTGCAGTCAATGCACGTAACGACAGTCATGGTAACAAAGAAAACAGTCATGATAATGAAATCAAAGTCAAGAAAATGAAGTAGCAGTCAAGGTAATGGAGCTGCAGCCAAGGTTGTTGGAGCCGCAGTCCAAGCATGGAGCAACAGTCATAAAGAAAATGAAACCAAATTTTTATGTGGGATAGATCTAGTGTTCAGCTGCATTCTCAAATGGGTATAAGGAGTAGCAGAACCTAGATCAACCTCCTCTTGACATCCCCATGATAAAGTTGATGCCCTCGGATGAATAAAGTAGATAAATCAGTGTGTGATCTACTGTTGTCCTCACTATGACATACCTGTAGCAACCTCAACGTGATGTATCACAGAACAATGGAAGAAGTTTCAGTAGCTCTCATATTTAATTATGATGCAAACTTGACGTGCTACAAGGGGCAGGGACAAGGATCATAGTCTTGATCCTGATATCACCATAATCATAGTAAGGAACAACAGTGATAGGTTGGTGGCATACCTATAGTAGCAATGAACAATTGTGATAGAACTATTCATTACTGGCATACCTCCTTGGTAGCATATCTGTAGCAATCCTATCACAATGAACAACAAAGGATGAACAGTCTTAGATCATGATGATGAAAGGTGTAGCATCATGGGCATGTTAGTAAATGGCAACACGATGATGAATGAGACAACATGATGCAACATGATGGTGCTACATGGTAAGGTGCAACAAATGGACAAGATGCAGCACTAAGATAGGTGAAGGAGTCACCTTAGAGAATCAGTTGAAGCAATATGTATTCAACTGATCTCATGTGATATCAAAAGTAAAGTATGGACTTCTATTGTAAATGTACTATCTCTCTCACCTTTCTCTGTTGAAATATGAAGAACATAAAAGAAGAATTGATCAAGGTTTCCCCACATTGTGGGGTTTGTCTCTAGCTAGCACCACACCTTGTGTCCTCTTGTCTTGGCTTGTCTTCTACAATTTATGTTTATGTTCATGTTCTATCTATAGTTTACTTTAATTATGATGTGATTGCTAATCTAGAAAAGATATCAAGCTAATTGTAAAAATTTAAATAAATTGCTATAGCATAGAACATACTTAATCTTAACATGGTATCAGAGTTGAGGTGAAGACAATGCCCAAGCAAGAGTGATAGACCAATCATCGAAGACAGTTGGGATAGGACAAAAGGATCAATGGGTTCCTCATCCTCTTCTAATTCACCTCGGGTGAAGTCAAAGCAGAGAAAATTATCAGAATTGTGTAGCATAAGTTTTTGATGGCCTACCTAAGGATCACTTCATCGAGAAGTTTGGATCTAAGGGTGGAAGGAATGACGGATGCCTTGGTTGCAAATAAGTTCATCCATTATGCGAAGGAGTGTCTGAATGGCAGAGACACTTCTTGATGAAGATAATAATGATTCCAAGGACATCTTCAATGATCAGAGGAATGATAAGTAATGCAGGTCATCAAGGACATGACCGACTCTTGATAGAAAGCAAGGAACCCTAGGTATGAAGAATCAAATGTTGTTTCTAATAAGATAAAGAAGCATTACCTTGTATTGGCCCTCTCCTTTAGATTCTTTGGGAATCTGGCTTATTGATTGTAGTGCTTCAAGGAACTTCATCGGATAGATGGGTACACTCTCTAATTTGGTAGAGATGGAAACAATCGTGGGATTATACTTGGAGCCAATGCCACCTATCCCTGAAAGGATTTTTGAAATGTCATCCCTCAACTAAATGGGGGTAACTCAATTCATTTACAAAATCTATTTTATGTACCTGATCGCAAGAAGAACCTCATGTCGATTTTAGCAATGGAAGTCTAAGGTTACGAGGTGGCATTGATTGATGAAAAGCAGGTCCATAGGCTTGGAACAACCCAAGGAATTTGAGATTGATGATCAGGAATCTCACGTATGCAGGTGGAAGAAAGCCCTGTATGGCTTGAAGAAAAACACCCCAGGCGTAGTATGAGAGGATTGATAGCTATTGGATGAAGCTGAGATTCACTAGGAGTGAAACCGATCCAAACCATTACCTGAAGGTTGTAGATGATAGAAATCTCATACCGAAACCTATGTCTGACAAGTGCAGACCCTCTCATTTGTAGAAGACAGAGGGAGTTGGATTCTAAATGTGGAAAGATATACTGCAAGCCTATGACTACCTCGAGGATCTTAAATCTCAAAGGTTATATGGTAGTGATGTCGGACCAGATTTGAGAAATTCCTTTAAGTTTCATAAAATCATTCATGTTGATGTTCTTGGTGAACCTTCGCGTGAACATATGTTTTGTAGTTAGCATGGTGAGCTAATATTTAGTTGAGCTTCACTGGATTGGTGCCTAGAATTATTTGAGATATCTTGAGGGAATAATCTCTCATGGATTGAGATACACTACTTGGAATATGAAACCACATGATTATTTGAATGCTGAGTGGGGAGGCAGTGTGGAGGATCACTAGAGCACTTCCTAGTGCTCGTTCTCCTTGGATTCTGCTTCGATATAATGGATGAGTAGAAAACAGAAGTTAGTTTCTATAAGCATCATCGAGACCGAATACGTAGCTACAAGTATGATCTTGTGTGAAGCTACATCATTGCTGAAGCTCTTAAGTGAGTTGTTTGTTCACATGATGAATACCACTGTGATTCTCTATGACAACCAAAGGTTGGATTCGATTATTGAGGAATACCGTATTCGATGACTGCTCCAGTAGATAAACATCATATACTACCTTATCTGGGATATGGTAAGTCGATGACTGATAAGGTTCCATCGCATTAATACTGATGTACAGGTCACAGACATTTTGTCAAATCCTCGGAAAGGTCAAATCTGTGACTTTCTTGAACGACTTGGTGCAGTTGAGAGACCTTCTTATAAGGGTCCTGCATGTTGCATGCACTAAGCTCTAGGAGCTCTGGGAGGTGCGGGGCACTTCTTGGAGCAACATATGACCACAGGGTGACTCACCATCCCCTAGTGGTGCACTTGTACATGGTAAAAGAATCAAAACTTTCCCTATGATACCCCGCGGTGACTATGTAACAGGATGATTAGTTCTCCTGTTGAGGTCTAGATGATGTGTTCTCCATGACGATTGTGTAGTAGGATGATTAGTTCTCCTGTGAGGCTTGGATAATGTGTTCTCGATGGTGATAGTGGAACAGGATGATTCACTCTCCTATGGGCTAGGATGATTAGTTCTCTATGGCATCCACTGGATAGGATGATTCATTCTCCTATGGACAGGATGATTAGTTCTCCTGTTGAGGCACCCTACCCATGAAGTCTTGGACTCATGGGAAGTACCTCTCATCTGATCAATGAGTAGGGAAATAAGGATAGGGACCATAGTAATATTGATGGATGCATCGCTATATCTACCATACTCCCTATACTAGGATGACCTTCATTGATCTGGGATCAATGATACTAGTTTGGGACCAGTTGTAGCAGTTGTACCCACTATGACACTAACTTTGAGTTGGTTGAGGATTGGTCTAGGACCAGTGGTACACACTCTGAGATTGACTTCGAGTCAGTGGAGGATGGTATAACACATCCTCGATCAATTCTTCTTATTCATGGTTCAGCAGAGCTAATCTGATTAGAGTTGAGCAAGAGTAGAGTTGAGCAGAGCTAAGCAAAGTAGTGCAGGGCACTGATGACAGAGATAGTATAGTCAGACATATGGATCAAAGGATGGAGTTCTCCCTAGTTAAGAGGGAGTGTTAAATTTGGAAACGAGGGCCAAATTTCATGTGGGTCATCTCATTTATGGAAGCTAATATTTTTATTGGATCCCTCTCATCGAGAGGTGTAGGATTGATCTAAAGATCATCTGATTCCGATAAGTATTCATTGAATTATGAATTTATTTGTATTATAAGACAAACTATCAAGTCGGCTAGCATCTTATGTAGGTTCGGAAGCCCAATAGTCATGTTTATTCATCATCTACGTTTTAGTATAAATAGAAGAGGACTTCAAGTCATTTGGGGCAAACTCTTCATGTGATATCCTCTCCACGTCTTGCATTTTTGGAGAAGGAGAGACACTAAAGAATATGCTAGCCTAGTATGATGTCCTAGCTACAGATGATGCCCTAATCCAATGTAGTCATGAGGACATCTACATGCAACCAAAGTGATGCTCTAATTCATTGCTAAGGAGAGGCCTAATACACTGGTCATTGAGACACTAATACACAGTTCATAGAAACACTTATGCATAGGTCACAAAGACACTTATACATTGGTAATTGGGACACTAATATATAGTTCATAAAAAAAAATATGCATAGGTCATGGAGACACTTATACACCGGTCATTGAGACTCTAATATGTAGTTCATAGAAACACTTATGCACAGGTCATGGAGACACTAATATGCTGGTCATTGAGGCACTAATACGTAGTTCATAGAAAAAATTATGCATAGGTCATGGAGACACTTCATATGCTAGTTATATGCTTCTCATTGTTACATTCATATGCTGGTTATATGTTGTTCATGGTGACATTTATACAGTCAACGTGATGCCATAATTATATACAGGGCAGAGATCCTTACATGTAGTTAGACTCTATGCAGACGCAATGTAATCTATGTATTGGGTTAATATATGAAGCCGTAGTCAATGCATGTTGCCAAATTCATGGTAACAAAGACCACATTCATGGTAATGAAGTCATGATCAAGAAAATGAAGTAGTAGTCAATGTAATAGAGCCGCAGTCCAGCCATGGAGCTGCAGTCATAAATAAAATGAATCCGCATTTTTATGTGGGATAGATCTAGGGTTCGATTTCATTCTCGAATGGGTATAAGGAGTAGCATAACCTAGATCGACCTCCTCTCAACATCCCTATGATAAAGATGATGCCCTCAGATGGATAAAGTAGATAAGTCAGTGTGTGATCTACTGTTGTCCTCCCTATGACATACTTCTAGCAACCTCAAGGTGATGTATCACAGAACCATGGAAGAAGTTTCAGTAGCTCTCAGATTTAATTATGATGCAAACTTGAGGTGCTACAAGGGATATGGACAAGGATCATAGTATTGATCCTGATATCACCATAATCATAGTAATGAACAATAGTGATAGATTGGTGGCATACCTATAGCAACAATGAATAGATGTGATAGAACTATTCATTGGTGGCATACCTCCTTCGTAGTATATCTATAGCAATCCTATCACAATGAACAATAGAGGATGAACAGTCTTAGATCATGATGATGAAAGATGTAGCATCATGGGCATGTTAGTAAAGGGAAGCACAATGATGAATGAGACAGCATGATGGTGCTACACGGGAAGGTGCAGCAAATGGATGAGATGCATCATTAAGATAGGTGAAGGAGTCACCTTAGAGAATTAGTTGAAGCAATATGTCTTCAACTGATCTCATGCGATATCAAAAGTCAAGTAGGGAATTATATTGTAAATGTACTATCTCTCTCACCTTTCTCTATTGAACTATGAAGAACATAAAAGAAGAATTGATCAAGGGTTTCCCCACATTGTGGTGTTTGTCCCTAGCTAGTGCCACATCTTGTGTCCTCTTGTCTTGGCTTGTCTTCTGCAATTTATGTTTATGTTCTATCTGCAATTTACTTTAATTCTAATGTGATTGCTAATCTGGAAAATATATCAAGCTAACTATGAAAATTTAAATAAATTGTTGTAGCATAGAGAATACCTAATCTTAAAACTTTGCAGCCAAGAGGACAACATTCAAGGAGTTACAAGATGGCTATTATTGGCCCACTCTTTTTTGGGATGTGAGAGATATACCAGTCAGCATGATAGGTGTCAAAGGATGGGAAAGCCTACTCCGAGGGATGAAATTCCTCTACAACCTCAAGTGAATTTCAAGCCATTTGACAATTCGGGCATGGATTTCATTGGACCTATTGACCCTCCTTCTAAGAAAAAGCAGTACATCATTGTGTGCACTAACTATTTGACCAAGTGGGTTGAAACCAAGGCAACCAAGGCAACAATAGAGGTGAAGGTGGCTGATTTCTTAAGGGAAAATGTATTTTCCAAGTTTGGCTACCCTAGAGAATTGGTCACTAATGAAGGCAACCAGTTTACATCCAACATGATTGAAGACTTGTTAAGCCAGCACAAGATCAAACATAGAACCTCCACTCCTTATTACCCACAAACTAATGGGAAAGTGAAGGTGACCAATAGAATGTTGGAGGGCATTTTGACCAAAGTGGCAGCGACAGAAAATATTGGGTAGATAAATTAATTGAGGCCACCTGGGCCTACAATACCACCTGGAAGACCACCATTGGATTCACACCCTATGAGTTGGTCTATGGGAAGGTGGCCCTGCTGTCCATTGGATTTGAGTACAATACATTGAGGATGGCAGCCCAAATAGATCTAGATCTCAGCAGTTCACAAAAAGAGAGATTGCTCCAGCTGAATGGGATGGATGAGTTCAGAATGCAAGCCCTCCAACACATAGAGGTGACTCAAATTCGGAGGAAGATTTGGCATGAAAAGAACATCAAGGACAAGAAATTTCAAGAAGGTGATTGCGATTTGTTATATGATTCTAGATATAAAGACATGAAGGGCAAGTTAACGACTAGATGGTTAGGGCATTATGTCATCAAGAAATGTCATCATAATGGGCTAGTGTAGATTAGAACCATAAATGCAGAGGCCATTCCTTTACTTGTTAATGGGCACAAATTGAAGGTTTACAAGAGGCCATTCTCAAAGCAAGATTTCATTGATGGTATCAACAAAATAGTGATGGTGGTGGAGCAAGTCTCAGCTCCTACCTCAGCCAATGAGAAAAAAAGAAAAGAAGGGAAAAAATAAAACAAGGAAAAAAAAAATAATAAATAAAGAAAAAAGAAAACAATAAAGAGACTTAGGTGAAAAACTCCATGAGGCACTTGAGGCCCATTGTTGGGTTGAAAACCTCTTGAGGTGACCCAATGGTGTCAAAAAAAAAAAGAGAAATAAAAATATCTCTGGGTGAAAACCTCTCTTGAGGTGCCTAGGGAAAACAACTAGGATGAAAACCTCTTGGAGGCAGACTAGTTGCTTTCAATTAAAAAAATAATAAAAATTAAAAAAGAGAAAAGGAAAATTATGAAAATATTGTTTGCAACTCAGCAGGAGGACAATAAGAGCAACAAAAGAGAATCAAAAGGGACCTATCCAACTCATGTTTTTATTTCTACATTCATTATCCTTCATCATTCCATCATTCCCTCCATTTTTCCACTCAACCTTAGTTTGCAAGGGTTCTATGTTTTTTACATGGATTCCCTATAAACATACAAGATTCCCTGAAAACCTACAAGATGATCCTGTAGGAATTGTAGTGGCTTGGAAATCCTAAAGGAAGTAACCCTAGAGCAAGGGATGACCATCCCATGTCAAAAAGAAAACAAAAATCATACTTCACCATCTCACCATTCCTTTCTCCACCATGATCACCCTTGCATTCATCAATAAAGTCAGTTTCAAAAAAAAAAAAAGTTTTCAAAGAGAAAACGTAGAGAAAATAGGATGAAGACAGAGAGCAACGGGACAACACCTGAAGGATATTTTCCTCATTCACAAATCCTTAGACCCCTTCTCTACCCATGCCAACCATCCTGAGGCTCCATCAGTAGAAAATGATTAAGAGTTTTGAGGAAGAAGTAGCTATAGGATATCCCGTAGGAAATCCTATAGCAACCTATCTCACAAAACAAAAACACAGGTTGCAGTCAGCTTCAAGCATGTAAGATCCAGAAGTAGAAGGATTTCCTCTAAAGCCTAGCTGTAGCATCAGGATCATCATCATCAACACCAAGTACCTACACATCAAAGAAGATCATCAAAGGACAATAAGAAAGGAGAAAAGCGCATGTAGCAACACATAATAAAGACTTCATTCTTTAAAAAACATCATCAAGACATCATTATCAGAGGTAAGTATCTCACTTCCACTCTCTCATTATCATAATGTGATAAAAAAAATGTAAAGGTTGTGAAAGAGTCGATTTATAAGAGAAAGGTGGCTAGTTAATTTGGCCACCTTCATTCAGTCAATGACGAGAAAGAAGTTAGTCCTTACACACATGGCAGTAGTTAAGTCAAGGAAAAGAAGGATGAGGTCGAAAGTAGTTAAGCTACCAATGCCTAAAGTGGGAGTTGATTACGAGGTGAGGAGAATCATGATGTGGTAGTGGGACCAATGGTCCAAAAATAGATATCCATACCGCGGCTGCCACCACACCACCTCACTCAAATCACCCATATGAGGAAATAAATGTTGATCCCCATCCATAGAAGCATTCACATTCTCAAGGCTCCACACTAGAAAAGTCACTCTTGGCCCTCAAGCAGTCTATAGGAAAGGAAAATTTCATTTTTTCCTGCACACAACTGTGGTGCAAGTAAATTCTCGATGCGGACAAAGACAATTCCTCTAGCCCGAGAAGGCGGGTCTAGCCACAAAAAAACAATCTAGTGAAAAATTCCTTAAGCTAGAATCAAATAAGAGGGCCCACCTCTTAGAATGGTATTCCACTCAGTGATTATCCTGCTTCCTTACTCTAGCTACCTTTCATTTCCTTCCTTCGATTACCTGAAATAAGAAAACAAACAACAACAACAAATGTGATAGCATACAAATTGAATTCATCCTACTTAATAGGTCAAGGAACATTAAGCCATCAAATGTAAGATACCATTTCAATGGAGGAAATCATCAATATTTTCATTCATAGAAGTTCAAAAAGAGATTACAACCAATTCCTTCATGCCGTTGGTCTCCTCCAACATATCCGAGTTCCCACACTTCTACTAGCATCTCATGGATAGCCCCAATAATGGACTTTTTAAGGCTTCTTACCTTTAGTCTCAAACCAAACCACACATACTATTCTCGCTCAAACATAAAATAAAGAACTACAAGCTATATACATCTTGTTGATTATCCAAGCTCCAAAAATACTAAGACTGAAACTACATTCGAAAAAACTAGTTCAGCTTGGGAGGGGAGATGGTTCCTCTTATCATGGGAGAGGCCTTATCTCTTGGGTTTGTTCCATCCTAATAGGAGAAAGGAACCCGAACTAACTTCCTCAGCTCCATCGATCCCAACGATTTACTGGACTTTCGTTACGAAGCTTCTGGACCTAGAAGCTTTGACTCCATATTTAAAAAACTTAACAAAAGAGGATCGGCACGATTGAGACAATGCTCAATAGCACTGATCAACTCTAGTCCCAGTGTTAAACTCTATAGATCAGTGTCGGGGATGAACTAGTCATTAGTTTCAGTATTATAAACAGGGGTAAAAGGAAGATTCTTAGAAATGATGTAAAAGGGAAATGTTTTGCTCATGAAGAGGGACATGCTGCGAGTTTATTCATGATGGGAAAGCACATGAGGGTCACTGTAGAGGTCCTTCGAGATCATGGAATGGGGAGTAAGAGACAGTGACAAAATTCTATGTAACATATGCCCCCTAAAGCATGAAGGCTGAACTAGAGTGAGGGTTGAAATGCTTTACAAGTAGATGCAGCGAACCTGAGTCTGTCGTCGGAAAAACTGTAAGAAAGCATACATGTACATATCTGAAATATGATAGTCATGCCTGATAAACCTGATAGGAATATAAAAATACATGAATCCATGGTATATGGGTAACTATCCATCAAGAAAATGATCATGTGCATGGATCCTCAGCATGGACACAACCATCCGAGTGGATGGATCATATGAAATAGATTCATGGCATGGGCGCAACCATCCATCTAAAGAATCATGTATATTATCATGAATGAATCATTAACCCTCATAACATGGAATTTTCTAATCTAAGCCAAAGGTCTTGTGCTCCAACATGACCCGATCAAAGTACATATTCTAACATGCAAATAAATGTGTTGAAGTTGAGCATGTTAGCAATGCGCTTCATTACTGGTCAATCATGTGAATCATTAACAAGCACGAGAGAAACCACCAATAATGACAATGGATCTCAAGGTATCAACAACCAAATTCATGGGTTGTGAATAAGGAACTGAAGTCACATACCACGAAATCATTTGATCGAAGGCCAATGATGAGAACCTGTCGTTGAGTGCGAATAACTTTCTATTGAGGCATGCAAGCTCTAAGGTACTGCAAAGGATTTTCTAGATCAAATTCCTTGATAATTATTTGAAGTCGAGAGGAAGAGATCCACCAAAGGAAGGTCATAATGAATCCTTCATCATCGACTTGAAATGGGAAACATAATGTATGAGAGTAATCCAAGATGATGAGACAATGTACAAGTAGGAAAACGTCTCTTCAACATATGGAGGACACGAATCCGGATTTTGGTAGCATTTGACATCATAGGATCAAATGTTATGGTGACATGGTAGAGATCATATGAGAGGTTTTAAATGGATAACCCAAAACCCAGGGAGGCAAGTGACAGAGTGAGGATGTCCCAAAACCTGACACGAACGTCAGATGAGTATCAATGTTCAAGAGCTACAAGATGTCTCAAGTGAATAATGCAACTAATGAAATATTTCCAATTTCCCCCCACCATTTCTGGCGATTACCCCAGTTATTTTTACACAAGCTTGATGAGGATACCATATGCTTGTAATATAAGTCCATCCTTCAGATGGATCCATCCTAGTAAATTTTATGAGCCCTAGGAAGGAGTAGCTCAGTCTCGTCATAATGACAAGTTTGATGTCATTTAAAGTTTAACAAGTTCGACAAAGGGAAAAATTCGTATATTTTCATGTTTAGAGAGTTTGAAAATCACACGGAAAAGAGAACTCTAGAAGATCCATTTTCACACATTTGTGTCTCTCAATCCCGAAAAGGTAGAAAACGATATGTGAGAGAACCACTTGACCGTTTCAATGAAGGAACACCTTTTTTGTAAATAGTTTATCCCAACCCGAAAAAAGAGTAAATCCATACTGGGTAAACGACGTTTCGCAGCCTTTAACGAGTTCAAAATGACAAGAGCTCGGAAACCTTTTCATGTTTAAAGAGTCAGAAAAGAGATAAAAGCATACCTCGCATTTTTATTCTCTTTAACGAGTCAAAAAGGGAAAAATACTCAGCAATCTTTCCATTTTTTAACGAGTCAGAAAAGAGCTTAAAGGTGACTTGTCATGGAGGAATGAGTGGTATAAAGGGTAGCAACTAGTTCCAATTATGATGGAACTACTCAAAAACTAAGAGGTCAAGAGGATGGCTAACAAAACCGCTCATCGCTACAGTTCCTTAGAAAATAAAAAACAACCAAGTGAAAGCATATGGTCAGCCAAAGAGATGGTGGTGATGGAAAGAAACAACCAGACTCATCTAGCAGACTTTAGCTGATAAAAATGCAATCACAAGATGTGAATTGGGTGCATGGGTTCATTTTTACAAAAGCTTGAACCTTGGAGAACTCTGCTTGAATTCGGTTTCATGTTTACACAAGCTTGAAACGAAAAAATATGCTTGAGATAAGTTTGCATGCCCCTGACATAATGACACAATTCAAGGTGCATGCCCCCTAAGCTTCATTTCATTCAACTAGGTGAATGGAATGAAGGTTCACTTTCGAGATCCAAGAAAGACTCGACTGAGATTTTATGAGATCTTAATCAAAGACTCGATTTGGAAAAGGGAGGTGCTTCATTTTTTAATGAGGTTGACAAAGTAAAATATCCTCAAGACCCTTGTTTCATCTTTTATGGAGCTTGACACAAGACAAGGAACTATATTCGCACTCCTTGATTCATTTTTTAACAAGGTTTTTACAAGACAAGGAACCATGCTCATGACTCCTTGTTTCATTTTTTAACGAGGTTGACACAAGACTATGAACTATCGTCACCACATTTGTTCATGACCCATAAGAGAACATGGATCCAAAGAGGTCTTCACTAGACATAAGAACCACACTCTGGGAGGAATACATGTCATTTGGTACCAAACGAAGATCAAGATCCAATGCCCCTTGTTAGCTTATAGGGTCTTGACCTAGGTTCGGAAGAGTTATTTAGCCCAACAAATCTCATAGCTACCAGCCCTTTCGGCAAAAACTCGTAGATTGTGGAGTGAGGTCTCACCCGAGGTAGCACAGGAGGGTGCTGGAACTAGGTTTCTACACCCTTGAGATGTCTTGATTTGGTTTAGAGGTTTCACACACCATTTTGTGGCTTCACGCCACTCTGCTTCGCCGAGATTTAGTCCCAAAATACTCATTTATACTTATTATTGTGTTGTTTATAGGTTCAATCTACTTTTTATGGTCTTTAAGCAAACATTTATCATAATCAACCAGTTCACGCACATAGAATAAATACAAATTCACATATATTAATAACTTAAGCATACGCGCATAGGTCAAACAATCATATTAACCATACATTAGCTAGATCCATGATAATTCATATTTAACAAAGAATTTCAGAATCAACTTATCTTTATTCAATTTCTTCACCAATACATCCAGATGCATCCTGCACACTCAGCTATAGGGTCCACACACACAGTGGCAGACTCTTCCAGGCTTTTGCACACACAACTACAGAGCCTCTATCTACTACCCAATACCCTCGACTCAGACTTACAAACGCTTCAAGACTTTTCTTCTCAAAAACCCATTACATATCAGATCCAAGATTACATACCAAAAAGCTACCTTCTACCCATAAAGCCTCACTCTATTTATACCTTCCTATGGTTCGCAGACTGACTTACTTCCTATTATTCTATATTATTTCTTGGGTAGATGACCCTTTGACTCAACTTATTTACAACTCACACTCTGCATACTTCATGGAGTGTTTACCTTATCTTTCTCAAAATTTCAGACTTTGAACCCCAAAACTATTATACAGACCCTCTGCAACCCAACAGTCCCCCAACGCAATCATCATGACTTGTCCCGAGGCACTTGGCTCGTGTGACAATCTTTGTGCAGAGGTCAGACAACAATTTTTTTTCTTCACTGGTACTTGTAGCAAAATCATCCGCAATCTGTTGTATTCATGTAACGCGGGTCGCCGACACATCAGTCTCTGCTGAGGCTTCTTTACCAGGTGCATACTCTGCTTGCATGTGTGCTACCTTGTGCTCAATGGTAGTGGAAACTGTGAATGCATCATCAATCCATGGCTGGAGACGTTCTTTGATCACTACTTCTTTCTAGTGGGTAGCATCAGCTTGGATTTTCAAAGCCTAGGCCTCATTCATCTTGGTAAAGCATTGCGTAACCACAACCATCTGCTTGGTCCCCTTGACATCATCATATGCTTGCTACAGCTCTCTTTCCTTGGTTTCCAGTCTGTAGGGTAGGATCTTCTTGGAGTGAAGTGAGCGTGATAAGCGCTTGCATCAACAAGTCATGGATCGTGTGATATTTTCCTGGTCGGAGCTAATGATGCTCTTATGCTACTATATGACCTTTAGGGGAATTGAAGGTTGTGCCTATAGTTTCAACTTGGAAATTTTCAAACTAAGCTCTACTTGAATCTTTGCAGCCTCGTCCTTCGTGGCAGAGAACCCACTAGTCAGCTTTTCGATTCGTATGCCAACAGGCAAGTCAAGCACAATCTCTAGGTCAGGGGCTAGCGAACATGCTTCCCCCACTAGTTTCTCTACTTGTTGAACTTGTGTGATGCCTTGGTCCTGTTGCATGCTCAACTATTCTATATTAATACTTTTTTTGCTGAGTACCTATGTCGCGTGCCTCTCTTTGGCGCAGAGCTCCATTGTGGCGTTGTCCTCAAGATGGTACAATTTGTCATGTGGGAGGGCAACCAAATTGAGTCCCATCCCTCAAATCCATCCTATCATAGCTTGGTCCTCCTCATTTTCCATTATCAATGCTCTTGTTGGAATCACGATAGTATGCGCCCATTGGGCCCTTAGTAACTGCTCGATGGCTGACATTCCTATACTGTCATAAGTAGCGGTGGTTCCCATTTGTGTTGCCCGTGTACTTAGTCCTTGTAGCTGCGTGTGGAGCTCCCCCAAAACAATCTAGTGCTTTGACATGGCGTCATCGATTGCATCCCGAGTGGCTTCACAAACGGTGTCCCCTATGTCCCCTAGGTCACCTTCGGTTAAGGTAGTCATTTTGTCGTCCCATTTAGATGCCTTAGCCTTCTTCCGTTGATTCATATGTTCTATTGGCATCGACTACTTTAGGGGCACACCCGTGGTGGTTGACACTGTTCCTTTCTTCCCTGTCTTCATGGTCGTCTCCATGGGTACCTTCTGACTATCCTTTATTGATGCAACCCCTCCTACTGGTGATATTTCTATTGAAGTCTATGTCGCCTCCTAAGCTACCTGAACCTCCACAGCGTGTTGTTCATTCTGCTTTTGTTGTGCTACACACTTAGCTGCATCCTTCTTCTTTTGGATAGCAGCCTCATTGCGCCCCTCTGCATTTGGTTCACACCATGTCGATGGCCAACTATCCAATACGGCACCAATAGCGTCATCAATGGAAATGGAAGGGAGTGTGGTCCATGTCTAGTCGGGGTCCTTATGCGCTCGTATGTAGATAAAGTGTATGTCTACTTTAAACTCGGCAATATGTTTCACACTTTCATAGATTTTGGTGGAGAGGAAGGGTAGCTCGTTAATTCACTGTCGCACATTCACATCTAGCAATACCCAAAATATCTTGATGCATTGGATTCATAAAACGTCCCTTGTTTCCCATAGGGAAGCATATTTGGCGGCTTCTGGCCAATCCTGGTCCGGGGTGGGGAACTGGCTATCTTTAGGTAACTCAGTGGTAACCAGCACAATGGACAGCAGTAGCCATGCATATTGAAAGGTTTTTCCCTCCCCTTGGACCTCTCAACAGTTAGTCAGGAACTCTTCACAAAGGAATTGTGGCCAATTGAACCACTCTCCAGCTGTGCATTCCTGAGCGAGCGCAATGACTATGGCTGACACCTCACTACCGCGGCATTTTTTGCATCACTTTTTCAGCCAGCAACTTGGTAGCAATGCGAATAACATTATTTGAAATACTATCAATCACGTACCCGTGTTTCCCCTTCACGAGCTTATATTTCTTTTTCAGGGTTTCTATCATTGCTACATTGCCACTCTTATCAACAATTTCCCTAGGGTCTCTCCCTTCACAGGGAAGCTACAAGATCTTAGGAACGAGTTCAAAGATGATGCAGATGGGTTTGCCAATCCACAATATTCCATCATGGACCAAACAAAGCAATTGCCTGATGATCAATACGGTGATAGGGAGCTAGAGAAAGTGGGGAATGGACAAGAGACAGAGCAACCCGCCCTTTTCCACCTTTCGCAACCACTCCTTTGGCTGTAGGGTTGTAACTATCCCTTCTACACTCTACTCAATCAGTGCATCAATAACTAAATGGGGAAATTTTGTTGTATCTGCCAGGTCCTAGTCTTCAAATTTCATTGTCACAATCCGTCCAACCACTGAGCTTTCAACTGGAACTCTGTTGGAGGGGACGAGGTGACGAGTATATTATCGACTTCATCTAGATTAGTAGGTACCTTAGCCTTCCCTTTGCTTGGAGGCACATATTTGGGCCGTCGTTCTGGATGGATAGTATCCACATTAGCGTTTATTTCTTCGACATATGTTGGAGAGCTTGCTTCCTCCTCGTCACTCTCAATTGTGACCTTCTTATTGGTTCTAGAGTCTAGGAGTCCTTCTTGGTCCGCGACGTCTGGGGTGATTTAGGGAGCTTGGCTGCCTGTGGCGATGGATTCTGTGGACTCACTTCGATAAGGTTTCTTGTCCTGAGGAATGACTCTTAGTACTCCTTTCGTAGTGCCTGAAACCACGAGCTTTCCTCCATTTGTTTTATGTTCTTCTTTGCCAAAAACAAGGGCGTTCTAATCTTCATTTGAGCAACCTTAGTGTTGTGTCCCTTTGCTTGCTTGTTATATATGGTTACAAATTTGAAATAGGTCATTCGCCCTCCTCGTGGCTCATTAATGCGATTTTGGTAGTTACCTTTATGCCTTAATTGCTCGCCACCCACTCCAACATGTCTTAATTGGGACATCTTATCATGAACCATACCTACAATGGTCGCTTTCCATTCCCTCTCTGCAGCATTGTAACTCCTGGTGTGCGGGTGCATCTTGTGCAGTTGATCATCCCCACACAGCTTTTCTGCAACCTGTTTTATAGTCCCATGCCCCCTTCCAACGGCATGGAGCACAAAGACTGAGCCTTCTATAGATATTCAGGTTGTCGCACCGGTCCTGGAGGCCTGCTAGTTCCCTACTAACTTGGGTTGCGAGCACCATTCACATTATGGTGGCGTATCATGATCTATGTCTTGGTGTGCCCTAGGGTGCAAGAGCAATCATGCTAGTAGGGTTGGCGGTTGTGTGACTAATATAGGAGAGCCAGCCATGTTCAGTTCCTTCACTAGATCTTTGGCATAGCCCGAAGGGGTGACTTCTAATTGTAGTTTATCAATTTCTTCATCCATCCTCACACATTTCTCTCGGAGTCTAGCCCTCGCTTTCGCTAACTTGTGAAGTCTCATCTTACCATGCTGAATAGCTTCCCATAGTTGTTGAATCCCTTCATGCAGGCTGTTATATGCGAGAGAGATTGTAGGGTTAATGGTTCGTCGAGTCGTGGAGAAAGTTCCCTTCCTAGCCCTGCGAGACCTCGTTCTATGCAGATCTAGTTGGATTGATGCCCATGTGATGTGCATTCGTGCCCTTCGTTGGTGATGGATGACCACCCTGCACCAATAGGGTTGCCATGTGCATCCTCCAGTCTGTCCCTGGAATCACCTCCTACATCTCATCTTCTACACCCTCCATCTGGGTGTGTGCAGTGCTTCCTCTGGTGCACCAGGCTGCTCCTGTGTTATGATTAAGCTACCAAGGCTGACAAAGTGCCCTTCCTTTGTTGTTCCATTATCCACTAGTCGTTGTCTTTCTTCTATGGTCACGCGTCATAATTATCTAATCATCATATTACAATTAAGTGTCGTAACTTCATGCAATCGGTTTTGCCATTGCTAAGTCTCCTCATCTGAATCCGATGTGTAGGAGCTATCATGTTCCCATGAGATTCTTCCATCGTCTGTGGGATTCACCCGATCCTAGTCCTACGCTGTGATATGATAGATGCAGTCCAGTTTAGTCACTCTCCTCATCACGCACCAATTCAATGTAGTGCTCTCCTTCAGCTGGGTCCAGTGGAACTATTACTCATAGTGACTTCTTATCAAACGTCATATTTCACCTTTTTAAATTGATGAACCCGTTCATTTCTTTGGTCCAATCGATTCTGAGCGATCCAGGGTAAGGATTACTATCATTAACAATTTCTATTACCTCGAAGTCGGTCTACGTACTTACGACTTCAATGTCGGCTGTCACCCCTTGCAATCGGCCCATCGGTAAGATCTTTTGTTGGTTGGCCATCCTTAGTTGAATTAGGGACCACTGGAGTGCAGTCTTATCCATACGTTCCCATGTTCACTTAGGTATCACGTTCTCATCTGAACCGAAATCTAGGATGACCTGCTCCATCTCATATTTTCCGATTTGCTCTATCATTTTCATCTCTCATTCGGTGCACAGGGCATGTTTTCCTACTGTTTAGACTATGCATAGTTCATCCAACCCAGCGCACTTAGTGATCAGCTCCTGTAATCCTTTAACAGATTTGTTATTACGCAACATCTTTATGCAAGTTTCGAGAGAGGTAGTAATCATGGAGGGTTCTAATCCTGGCTCTATTTGGTCCCTCCTACCTGGAGTAGAGACTTCTGCGAAGCTCTTCTGAGCTTCCTTAGGCGTCCTCATCCCTTGTTCTAGCTTAGAGTTAGGTTCCTTCATAGGTGCATCATGCCTCTTCCCATCTTCTACAAGCTCTTTGCACGTATCACCTCCGGTGGTTGCGCTGCTCTTCAATTCCATGTTTATACTGGGGTCCTCTTTGCATGTTTTTGATCACATCATCTGGACATTTTGAGTTGGGGTGGGTTGTAACACTCCCTTCTCATGCATCTAGGCAATTAATGTTGGGCAATCTACCATTTCATGATAAAACTACTCACAATAGGGACAAGAGATCCTGGTTGGGTTAGTGTAGTCATGAGCATAGTGTCTTGGCCGTCCACAGTTATAACAAATCAACTGTCTGCGACCCTACCTAGGCCCCATTCTTCTTCCTCAACCACATCCTTGAAATCCTCTGCGTGCTTTAGTCTGCACCTGGTAGGCTGGGGTTCTTTCCATCGTTAAGTCATAGCTTCGACACATTCACTCATCGTGACCTACTGATCGACAAAAGTCGCAGTACAATTGCTACGGGGTCTGGGTATACTTCTGTAATAGGTGGTAGTTATCCATTGTGTGTTTCCCCCTACTTGACAAATCGCACACCAGAGCACAATTGTGGGACCTGGTCTCTCTTGTACCTCTATTTTTAATGGCATTAGGCTCCCTCCTGCCAGATAGTTCACGAAGACGGGGAAGCGGTCCTTATCATGCCCTTGACTTTTACATTTAATACAACCTATCTTTGCATGTGCCTCTGGTCGAAGCACCCTGTCTTGCTTCAAGCTTTGCATTTCCAAACTCAGGTTTTCTAGTTGCATGTGGATTTGTTGAACTCCCAACCCTAGATCTTGTATCGGGGTCTCATGCAACCTCATTGCGGTCTCTAATGCTTCAACTTGGGTTGAGATCCTTTGTTGTGATAGGGTTGTCCTTAGATGTGGTGTCAATGATGCCACAAACCATGCGCAATGCTTCGCATTCGTTAATGTCATGTTAGCCTCACGAATGGTGCTTTTTAACCTCTGGTCCAGAGCCCATGGAGTTTCCCCAAGCAACATTACGATATCCTTGAACCCTATAACCTATTGTGCTTCTGATTTTGGTCGGTTGAATTATTTATTTAAGTTGTCCTAGACTACCGCTATTCCATCATTCAGGTGATTGCTTGAGTACTTTATGTACCACGTCAACGCGCAGTCTTGCAGTGCACTAACTAGGGTAGCCTTTTTGATGTTTTCATTTGTTATGCCTTGGGCATCCCATACTAACCATATCACAAACTAGAATCACTCTGGTTCCTCATTTCCTACACCCTTAAATATTGGCAGCTTGACTGCACTTGCCATCCAAACTTTTGGTGGTGGTGGGGTTGGAGGCAGGGTTGGTGTTGGTGTAGACAGATTTGATGTAGGTGAAGCAGGTGGTGGCATCACCGAAGGTGGTACTAGTGGGAAGTGCTTCTTGATCAACCAAACTGCACTTCCTGGTGAGAACCTCATGAGCTCCTCCTTGTTTTCCCATGAGATGGAAATCAAAGGACTATTCTCTACCCCTTTCGTTCCTCGGTAACCTCTTCTGCTTCATGTTACTCTAGACATCAATAGATGCACATAATCTATTTTTCACACAACAACATCTTAATCCAAGTGTTTAATGATGTGATAGACTTACCCCGCAGTCCTTGGAGAAATCGCCTTTCCACTTCACTATAACTCATAGTTGTATTTATCATGAACTCAGTGATAAATCCTCCTATTACCCAATCTAGCCAATGATCTACTGTGCGTATGATTTTATCTTCGGTGGCTTCTAGCCTACATGCCAGTTCTGGAGTTCACACAATAGGCTGATCTAATCTGCACCTTCCCACGCTGTCAGTTAACCTCGCGATCCACTCATACAACCCTACCGAAAATGTCATGAAGAAGACCTCATGAATATATATGTATATATAGTGGTCCAACCAATCTTCCTATGATATCCATGGATTTATGTTTTCCTGAACTGTGGACTCGTGGAGCTTCAGATCCAACCACTCTTCAAGCTCTTTCTTTGTAGGATTCCATTGTTCCAACATCAGAAGCCCCTTAAGAAGATCTTGGTCTCGGCAATGGAACCATTTGTTGGCTTATAGGGCTTGACCCAGGTCCGGAAGAGTTATTTAGCCCAACAAATCCCACAGCTACCGGCCCTTTCGACAATAGCCCGCGGAGCGCAGACTAAGGTCTCACCCGAGGTAGTAGGGGAGGGTGCTAGAACTAGGTTTCTGCACCCTTGGGATGTCTTGATGTGGTATGGAGGTTTTGCGCACCATTCTGTGACTTTGCGCCACTCTGCTTCACATATATTTAGTCCCATAATACTC
Source organism: Pinus taeda (assembly GCA_000404065.3). Lineage (NCBI taxonomy): Eukaryota > Viridiplantae > Streptophyta > Pinopsida > Pinales > Pinaceae > Pinus > Pinus taeda. Next base: position 112,584 of record APFE031709489.1, read on the forward strand.
CTTAATACTTATTAATGCATTGTTTATAGATTCAATCTACTTTCTATGGTCTTTAAGAAAACATTTATCAGAATTAACCAGTTCACGTGCTTAGAATACATATATATTCACATATATTCATAACATAAGAATACGTGCATAGATCAAATAGTTATATTAACCATACATGAGCCAGATCTGTGATAATCCAGATTTAACACAGAATTTTAGAATCAACTTATCTTTATTCAATTTCTTCACCAATACATCTAGATCGGTCCATCGGACTCAGTTATAGGGGTCTATGCACACAGCTACGAACTCTTCCAGGCCTCTACGCACATAGCTACAGAGCCTCTATCTAGTACCTAATACCCTCGAATCGTACTTACAGATGCTTCAAGACTTTTCTTCTCAAAAACCCATTACATATCATATCCAAGATTACATACCAAAAAGCTACCTTCTATCCATAGAGCCTCGCTCTATTTATACCTTCCTATGTTTCGCATACCAACTTACTTCCTATTATTCTATATTATTCTTGGGCGGACAACCCTTTGACTCAACTTATTTACAACTCACGCTTCGCGCACTTCGCAGAGTCTTTACCATATCTTTCCCAAAATTTCAGACTTTGAACCCCAAAACTATTACGCGGACCCTTTGCTACCCAACGCCCCCAGTACATAATGTACAATACCATTTTTGTGATCATCAGTAGATGTGGAGACGGAACAATTAGCCACATAATTGACCTATGGAAAGGAAGGTATTTCTTGAAAACAAGAGCCGATAGGGGACAATGTTTGCAAAGGAGGTGCCTAGTGACCAAAGAATGACAATTGATCAATATTCACAATTCTCCCTTCGTGCAGAAAACAAACCACATGGAAAAGTGAAAAAACAAGAGCTTCCATGACATAAGAATAGTCCTGTCCAAGGAGAATATTGAAATCTAAGGGACCTTGGACAACCATCACGTCTATATAGACGATATTTCCTCCTAAAGTAATAGGGAACTTCAGAAGGATCCCGAAGGGTTGACTAGTTCCTCCATTGAAAGCCAATAGATTCTGCGTGATAGGCACAAGTTGTGGGAAACCCAAAGCATTCCAAGTAGTAGAAGACATGATGCTCACAAATTTTCCTTCATCTAATATAGCACCATGTACTACCATATTATAGTCTTGTACTGTGATCTAGAAAGGCACATAAGATGGAAGGCAGAAAGCAGTCAATTTACTCCAATTGAAAGAAATGAAAAAACTACTTTATGGGGGTATCATATGATTTCCCCCATGATCTCCAAGAATAGGAGAAGGAATCTCCTAAACAACAGGGATGGGAGGGTCACTCTTTGGTTCATGAGAATATAAGGAGACGAGAAGGAGATGAGTAGTATGATCACCACTCTCTTCGTGAACAAAGTGAACAACTGAAGGCGGAGCCAAGTAGACACACTTTTCAACTTATGGTTGGTTGGGAATAGACACAAGAGAATGATCCTCAGGAAGATCAGGATGGGCAAGAGATGAATCCAAGTCAATCTCTTTACAAACTAGGAGAGGTTTAGAAGAAATATTCTGATAACCAATAGGAATTTGGGGTTGAGGAGCTGTAAGGTTTTCCATAATTTTGGAAGATTTATCCATAAGAGGACAAAGGTGAAGAATATGCTCTCCTTCACATAAACTATAGGGGAATCTAATCTTCCATTTCTTCTTACCATCACTAACTGAGGGTGAAACATCGACATGATCTCCAGAGGTCAATGGGTTTGGTTGATTTAGATTTTGAGACCATACCTTTGAGATTCTGGCAATGTCGGGATAGTCTCGAAGGATATGGTCACCCTTACACAACTTGCAAGGAAATATGACCTTCTGTGAAGGATCAGAAGGTTTTTCGATAAGTAGTGCATTAGAGAAATAGTTACACGGTTGGCCTCTCCCTTATCTGACTTCTTCTTCTTCATCTTCTTCTTCTTCTTCTTAGCCTCCTAGTTACTAGATTTGAAACTTTCACCAGGCGAAGTAGAAGAGGAGGGTGAAGAAGTAGGGGATGAAGGCAAGGGGTCAACCTTAGAATCATCATGACGTGATTCAAATGAAGAAGACGTTTGGACAGGATTCAGGACACTCGAGACCACTGAGGTTGAAAACAACCAGACAAGTAGACCAATAGTTAACCTAAGAAGGGACAACGTCACCATATAAGGAGAACTAGCATCTCCAAAAGAAGGAAAAGGACCAAGATTCCCATCCAAGGGGAATCCTTGACTGGTAGACTCTGGAAATGTTTCCATCGGAATCGACCCTAAAGTATTACTAAGATAAATTTAACTAGGAATATTTTGTGGGAAGTTAATTTTAAAACATTGAAACAAAACTTTGTCTTTTCATGTTTTATTAGTCAGGAAAACAGAAAAAGGTGACTCTAGTCTCTTTCAGTTTGAACGAGCTTGAAAGGAAAAGTGCTCTATGATATTTTAAATTTAAAGAGTTGAAAATACCAAAATTACTGCTCTAGATGATCTTGGCAAAAGCATTACCAGGTAACTGTGAACTGCAGAATACCTCCTGACAAACCGAGAAGTACGGGTAGGTAATCTCCCCGAATGATATGTTCAGTGTATCACATTTACAAGGTGGGAAACTCAGCTTCCTATGGATAAAGGATTGAAACCTATTGGGGTCTCCCTTTATATACATGATGGTACAGGGAGAACAAGTTTGTACTAGTGATGTCTAATGCCTAAGCAAACAACAGCTGCTAGGTTTAAAGACGTCAGAACACGTCTCTAGCCTAGACCTCTAAATATAAGCATTAAGTTTCAATGTTTCCTTCGGTTAATTCAATATATTTTAAGGGTTGATCTTGAATTTATGTCTAAGTTTTTTAGGCCTTATCGATGTGACTCGAAAAAATCCTATATGCAGCTAAATGAGACAAGATCCTTTGAATTCGATGAATTGTTTACACTAACGAGAGTAGAAAAACACACCCAATGCAACAAACAAGAAATTGAAAGTAGAATGACCTTTTCACTACTTTGCTTTTTGAAAACAAAATAATGAAGAACTCTTTCCAATTCCTATCTTTCCTACCAAACACGCTTCAAGTAGTCCTTTCAATAGTAAAGACAATTCATTTCTTTTCCAATGCAAATTACAATACAACTCTAGTCTTAAATGATGATAGCTAATGTAGCATATTGATTCAGCAAGCTAGAATTATGTATTTTTCAATGAAATGATAAAATGAATATTTCGAAAACACTTCAATGAAAAACTTTCAATACGATCAACGTTAAACAAATGAAACACACAAGAGATAATTCCTTCCAAACTAATGATGCCAAGACTCAACCAACAACAATATGAGAAATGTGATATATTCCCGAAAAGAAATGCTTAATCAACAAACGAAAATTTTCAAACTTGTCAAATGGAAATCAAAGCAACAAAGGACTAAAAATGAAATGGAAGGAGAAACTTAACCAACAACTTGACTTGTTGAGCACATAAACAGCTGAATGGAGAGGACCTAGATGCCCTAGGGCTACAAACCATCCAAGGTCTCAAGAAATCAAGTGAAGGAAAGGCAAACCAGACTTGCCACTATAAATCTCAGAATTAGAGTAGTAAACTAGGAAACGCAGAGAAAACTAAAGGGAAATGGTGATACTAGAAAAGTTCACACAAAACCATAAAATGGCAGTCAATCAAATAGAAGTATTTCCTCCCCAGTATGGTTTCCAATTTGTGGTGCAGGTAAATTCTCAATGCAGACAAATATAATTCCTTTAGCCCGAGATAGAGGGTCTAGCCATAAACAAAAAATCTAGTGAAAACTTCCTTAAGCTAGAATCAAATAAGAGGGCCTACCTCTTATAACACTATTCCTCTTCGTGATGATCTTTCTTCCTTGCTCAACCTACCTTTGATTTCCTTCCTTCAAATACCTGAAACAAGCAAACAAACAACAACAACAAATGTGATCACATACACATTGCATTCAGACTACTTAACAGGTCAAGGAACATTAAGCCATCAAATTTAAGATAACACTTTAATGTAGGAAACCAATAAATAGTTGCATTCATATAATTTCAAAAAGAGATTATAACCAATGCCTTGACATTGCTAGTATCCTTTGACGTATTTAGTTTCCCACACTTCTGCTAGCATCTCATGGATAGCCCCAACAATGGAATTTTTAAGGCTTCTTCCCTTTAGTCTGAAACCAAACCAAACGCACTATTCTCCCTCAAACATAAACTAGAGAACTACAAGCTATAGATGTCTTGTTGATTATTCAAGCTCCAAAGATACTAAGACTAAAACTACATCCAAAAAAACTACTTCAGCTTGGGAAAGGAGGGGCTTATATAGATTTGATGGAGGGGATATGGTTCCTCTTATCATGGGAAAGTCCTTATCTCTTCAGTTTGTTCCATCCTTATAGGGGAAAGGAATCGAAACTAACTTCCTCGGCTCCATCAAGCCCAACCATTTACCAGACTTCTGTTACGAAGCTTCTAGACCTGGAAGCTTTGACTCCATATTTAAAAAAAATGCCAAAAGAGGATCGGCTTGACTGAGACAAGGCTTAGTAGCACTAATCGGTGCTAGTCCCAGTGTTAAAATTTGCAGATCAGTGTAGTGAATGAGCTGGTCATTAGCATCAGCCTTGTAAACTGGGGTAAAAGGAGGATTCTTGGGAAATGATGCAAAGGGGAAATGTTCTACTCATGAAAAGGGACATAATGGGAGTTTCTTCATGATGGGAAAACACATGAGGGTCACTGTATAGGTCCTCCGGGATTGTGGAACTGGGAGTATAGGGACAGTGACAAAATGTTGTGTAACAAGGAGCACCTATAGATCCTATAGGTATTCCTATAGGAGATCATAAAGGATATAGTCCAACACCTACAATATTGGCAGTGAGAAGTTTCAGAGGGAGAAAAATAGGGTTTGGCTTAGTCAAGTAGTGATAAGGAGGTAGGCTCTATATTTCCCCACTTTTTTCAATTGAAAGGAACATAAAAAAATCTTCTAGTTTGTTGAAAGTAATTGCAGCATAAGGGAACTGCATACACATAATTTTCGTTTAAATTTCCCCATTCAATAAATTTCGTAGCAGACCTATACAACCCTCCATGTATTAGATAAAATGACATGGGGATTTAATAAAAGGGAGCCCATCAACACAATGAGAATTCATCAATACCCTCCTATGCTAGAGATATTCACAAGGCACAATTGGATTAGTTTCTTTGAGAAATTGAGGGGCTACGATGATGAAGTAGCCAATGTTTCTCTCTCCCTCATTCCATTAAATAGGACCCATGCCACTATTGTGGTGAGAGGCCTCTCCATAGAGCTCACCCCTAAAATCATAGGCATAATTACCACACTTGCCTTAGGAGTGCCTTGGAAAAAGGAGGATAAGGGAAATAACGAAACTGCAAAGAATAAATTCTTTTTATAAGGAGAGGAGGCCATGGAAGAAAAAAAAGGAGTGATAAGAGAAAGCCTAACATATTCTTCGAATGAAATTAATTACCACCTTATAAAGTATATCTCATGTGAAGATGGGTACAATGTGGTATATGGATGTTGTTATCACTCAGATTTTCCCAGAAGTTGTAAGAAGGGGGAAGGGTTTGAGGTAACCACAAACCAATCTTTTAGATACATAATCTAGCCAATCTGTATCCAAAGAGGGCTCTCTCTTTATGTTTTAGCTTTGTTTTATAAGGTTTTAGGCTAGTTATTAGAGCTTGGGGTTTTGTTTGAATTTGTTGGTGAATTTCAGTAGCAAAGGGGTAGAACTGAATGGTTTAGTCCATTGGGCTAACGGAGTCAGGGAAAATGGAAACTGGATTTGGTTTCTCAATAAAGGATGGTTTCACAGGGAAAGATAGCTGAAAAGGGAGAAAATAGAGACTTAAAAAGATAGGGTGGACTTAAAGGGTTAAAGGGAAATTAAGAATCCTTCAACATACTTTAAAAGAGTAGAACACAACTAACCATCAATAAATAGCAATTAAGAATTCTTTACTAAATGATTAAGATGAGTAAACTAGGAAATAGGAGCAATTAAGAATTCACTGTTTGTGCTAGTTCAGAAGAAAACATTGAGAATAAAAACGATTGAAGACATATTGCACTTAAGCACTTTCTGAATTATTCTTTTTCGTTTAATATTAATATATGGAACATAATGAACATAATAAACCAGAAAACCTTAAGAAATGAGATATAAGATACTTATTTGTTTGATGTCCAACACATGAATCCTATGAAAAGTCCTTTACATCAATCCTTCATCCAGCCAGCCATGAAAAATTTGTTCAACAACACTTTTTATTCCAAAATATCAGTTTTACAGCAATGTCAAAGAATCCACCCTCAATACTCCGAATGGGGGTGTATTTATACAAAAAATTTACAATGAAATATCTCATAACAAAGTGACATATAAACTAAGATGACTAATCATATTTTTCAAGAAAATAGGGCCATAAGACCTCGTAGATGACAGATAAGGCAACTGAATGGTTTGTTGTCCCTATTATTGAGAATGTGTTGGAGTTAGGTCCTATGATTTGGCCTCTTGTTGTCCTTGGTGTAATTATGTGTTGCCTGCTCTATTTTGATCTTCCTACTAATACACTTTACCTGCATTTGATACTCTTTACCCGTTGATATCTTTTCATCCTCTTTACCCTCATTGACTGTAGTAAAAATCAAAATTTACCTTTTACCAAAGATGAATTACAAAATTTCAAGCATTTCTTCCCACCATTTTGGCTGTGGTATTCCAGTTTTCTGAAGCTTTCTGAGGGTTTCATCTGTTTCTGTATACCTGAAAAATGTAGGTTGAATTGGGAACAAATGCTTCAGCTCATGCTCGACATAGAATAAGTTCTCTAGGCTGTCATAGAGAACTCGGCCTGTAGGGAGTGCTTTTATTCCTGATGCGCTAGTTGATGAACTTGCTTGATGGCTTGCATATTGATTCAATTTATCCACATAGTCTTTATGCCTCATTAATATGTAATTAATCACTAAAACACTATGTAGACGTTTACTCTGCAAAATGGAAAATTTCTCCATGAAAGCATTAATCTTTGTCTGCATGTCATGACATCTTCTTTCTAAATTCTGCATCAAAGTTTTCTTGGTTAATACCCTTTGGATTTCCAAAATGGTTTCTATTCTATCTTGTGATACCAAATTCTTCTAGCTGTTCCTTAATCCTAGTATTCAAAAAATGTATGAGCCTGTTGGCTTCCTCAGGAATTTTTCCTAATTGTGCTTTTGTCTTTTGAATTTCTTCCTGGGCTGTCTTCACTAAATCATTCTACTCAAAAATTACTTGGATGGATGGCCAAAAATCATTTATGGATTGAGTGATGTTGGCCCAAAGAATTTTCTTGATTTCTACCAGAGGTTTGTCAAAAGTAAGATCCTTTTCTATTGATTTCACTTTATTTTCTAATGTTTTAATCTCTCTTGTTTTTTCTGTAACATTTATCTTTGAGAGATCATAGCTTCGTTCTAGCTTAGCAAACTGTTCTCTTACCCTGTTTAGCTCTGAAACTTGTAGTCTCATGTCCTCCATTGACTTTATTAAGTCCTCTGTGATCAAATTGGCATTGTTGCCCTGTGCTATCCCTGTTGTTCCTGTTGTTGTTGTACCTATGATCATCTCTGTTGTAGCTACTGGAATGATTGGTGCTAATGTTGTCCCAAGTGTAGAAGGGATTGTTGTTGAGACTATTGGTATTACATCAGGAGGTTGAGAGGTCGACTCTCCCTACTTGTCCTTCAATGCTTTTTCTAGTTCTTGTTCAGTCTCATTTAGTCACTCATTGAGTTTCAAAATTAAATCCATCAACTCTTCTTCAGATTTTTGTTTTATAATCTCAGTAGTCTATGGATGCCTTGAAGGAGGCAGCTTTAGCTGCTTCCTCAAGGCAACAATATCTTCATATTTCTTTTTGATTAAGGTTTCTACACCCTTCACATCTTTGGGATCATGTCCCAATCCAATAATAATTTCTTCCAAAGATTTTTTTTTGTTATCTTTAGCCTGGGAGGAGGCTTTCTCTAAGTGTAGCTAGGCTGTTGTGTTGTCCAAAGAATTTGTAACCTATGGGCCATCATTGCCTTACCAATCAAGGTTGAATAGATCATTTCTCCAGTTTGTTTATGCAATTCAATCTAATCCATAGGATGAATATCCTTTGCCATGACCTTCAAATTTGTTTTGAGATAGTCTGTTGTTGTTTGAGGTTCTTGGACTTTAGGCTTGAAGTAGCTCATTATCATTTTTCCTTCCTTAATGTCATAGACTGACATTAATCTCTGTTGATTTGTGGGGGCCATTTTCAAATATTTATTGTAAATTTGAAACCTCAATGGATCATTCCTGGCTTTGATTTCTGTAAATGATTTCTTGATATCTAAGGCATATTTCATTAGTGGCTTGAAAGATGATACCTCTACACTTTGCTGCCTTTCTAGCTCTTGTCTTTGTGAGTTAGTGGATGTTCCTCCCACTGGAAAAGTTTGTTGGCTATCTACTCCTTCTCTCCTCTAACTATATGTTGTCTCTTCAACAAATTCCTCCTCTGAAAGGGGATTTAACCTTTACCTTTTTGTTCCAGGCTTCTGTGAGGGTCCACTAGCAAGGGTAGCTACTTTCCTGTCTCTTTTTTTATTCATTTCCTCATTTAGAGGAGTCTGCAAGTTGGGAGTTTCTTCTACATTGGTCTAAGTTGGAGGAGTTGGAATTTGGGACTATTCTTTGGAAGCTTCAGGTTGATTAGACATTGTATATTGTTTTGTAACTTGAATGCAGGTCTCTAATTCCTTGCCTTTTGATGACGCTATGGCTGGAGTGTTGATTTCTTGTGAAATTTGCTTAGAGCTTCCAGCAATAGATGAACCAATTCCTGATCTTTGTACCTGACCAAAAGAATCGAGGTCAATTATTTTCTCAAAATCTTTCATAACATTCTCAAAATTGACCTACTCACTCTCGTTTTCCACTAAGGTTCCTTCTCTCCATTCATCCATATTTGCAAACTGTTCAATCTCTGGGATCCTATGGTGAATATATGGTGACAACCTGTTATTCATTCTTCTATCACATATAAATTTTTTAGGGTCATATGGTATCCATCCAAAACTCTTTTGTAATTTAAGATGATCTTCTAAAATTATTTCAGCTTCTCTCCATGCTTCCCTAGTGTTGCAGACAAAAGGGCCTAGCTGATTCTTAATTCTAAGCTAAGCTTTCTTCTTGGCATTATAAAAATGGACTAGGTCTGCATTTATCATTTGGTTGAAATATTCCAATGCAAAGAGTCTCATTGGAACATACTTTGGTAGCTTGAAAGGGCAGAGCTCACACCCATAGATCTTGATTTCTGTATGGTTCTTATATAGGTACCAATCACCTATCCTGTACTACTTGGAGAGCTGGAGGATCTTCTTCATATCACCATTGATCTTAGGAGGGGAAACCCCTGTCAACAAAGGGGTTGCTGGATGGACAAATAGATCTATGAACTCATTGTAGGTGTAAGGGGTTTCAAGGGACTTATGGGAAATGGGACTCCAAAATATGATAGACCTGGGATTTCCTTTGGTGCCAAGATTCCTGACCAGGAAAGAGAAGTTCTTTGACTAATAATACAACATAAGATGATAGATGAAAGTGGTATATTTGAAGACTCCTTCATTGTCCAGACTTAGGAATTGATCATGAATCTTATTGGAAATATAGGAAGCATAGTCATACTTAACAACAGGTGGCTATCTAGGAGTAAAAATTGACAACAACACTAGGGTTACTTCATCTATGTATTCACTAGTGTTAAATCCCACAACTAAAGATATCATATCCACTATAAGTCTGCCCATATCTATGAAAAATGTCTGTACATAAGGAGGGGGGCCTTTGGGTTGATGTTTTTCTAATATGAAGGTCTGACAGATGTGAATGAGTTCCGATATAGAAAGGGGAGTTAGGGCTTGACCAGGGGAAAATTGTAACATTTCATTGATGGATGCAGTTGCTATGGGGAAAAGAACTTTTTGACTTGGGGACATAATAGCTTTTAGGTTTGGATCATAATTGGCACGGAATTGATGAATTATATCTGGGAAAACATGGAATGAGGGAAGAAAATACCTGGGGAGGTTGGATTCCCACAATCCCAGGATGTCTAAGCCATTTAGGTAGTTGTCTCTAGATTGGAAAAAGACCTTGAGATGATTTTGGTTAGTGGATAGGTCCTTTGTTTCAAAGTCTTTATCTGCAAGAGGCAGAGAGTCGAGGTCTTTATGAGGGGCATTGACAGGTGCAACATTCAAAACATCAGGGTTTTCCATCTTTGGTTCTTATGGATTCAGAAATGGAGTTTGGGTTTTTGTGAAAAATAGGCCAGACAGTAGGTTTGGGAACCTATATAGAGAAACAAAGTCTAAACTTGTACTGAATTTAGCCTTTTCTTGTGGAATATATAGTGTAAAACCAAAACTTGCAGGGTTTCACTGAAATTGGATAAATACCTGTATTGGGGAAGTAAATAGTGCAATGGCAGGTTGGATAACAGGTTCCAAGTTGCGTCGTTGCAAGTTTTTTGATCCGGTGGCGGTTGAAAAGCTTTCACAGTTGACTTGGACATTGCTTTGCATGGGAGCATGGGTTGTTGTACAAAATACTGAAAATGACACTTTGTTTGTTTTATTAACAAAGTCAAGGTTAGCCGAGATTTTTTATTTTTCGGGCAAATGACATTAGCAAGACATGACACTTTGTCGTATGCGTAGGGAGGTAAGCGGTATGATGTCACACCGCTTTTGGGATCAGGCAATATTCAGGCAGGAGCCAGTGATTCCGTTGATTGCATGACATGTGGCGGAGGTACGGGGTGAAAACTGCTTGGTGATCATGTGTTAATGCATGGTAACGAAGGGGGGGCATGATATCAATAATGGTCGTCAAATGAGGGGAGCCCGATCAGACAGGCGACGAGCGAGTGATACGACGAAGCTTTAACTGTGGTGGGCCCAATATAATTAAAAAGTTAATTAATAATATCAGGGTGATTGGGATAGGTTAGGGAGGTTCTTAATTAACCGTGAGGGTTAATTAATTCCTTGTTAATGTAGCAGGAGATTTAGTTTCTTAATGAGACAATGATTAACCCATTAATCTGATTTTAACACTAATTATGGTTATATTTAACCAGGGGCGGGATATATAGTATTTCGGGGATTTCTATATATATTTAATAATATGGAGAAGGGTGAGATTTTTTCAAGAGTTATATAATATAAGTTAGAAATTAATATGAAACAATGTAATAAAAATCACTAAGTAAAACATGAGAGTGTACATTTAACTTAGGGTTAAGTGGAAAAAATGGATTTTATGTAATATTGTGTATTTTTCTTGAGTAAAATAGGATTTTACTTAGGAAAATACTTATGAAAGTGAATGAATGATGATTTTAATTACTTAGGCTTTTGAAATTATTGGGCCGAGGGTACAGTCCCTCCAGAAGTCATAGAAATTCTCTAAGCCCCTCCAATCTAACAAATACCTTAGTGCTTAGGGGAAATTAATGAATGATTAGGGAAAATGAGAAGGGGAGTTAATCATTGTGACTTTGCTTTGCTTGTGATGTCTTCAATGTAGTGTATGCCTTTGCCTTATGATAAAAAAGTGAAATATTAACACATTTAGAGACGTTATTCATCACACATAATCCTGCAACATCATCTACCTACCCTAACTACTTTAACCTATCATTTTTTCTTCTTTATTAGGGTGCACTTAAACTGGAAAACCCTCTTCAGCTTCCTTTTCTTTTACATAATGATTTCTATCTAAGTCTACACTTATTGCATCCAAGGGCTCAGATTAAATTGTTGAGCTCCATTTTATTTACTCTACCTATCTACTTATCTGGTAAGATTACACTGTTTGGTCAGATATATATTTTCTATTTCTACAACATGAAATTGAAAGATGAATGAGCCAATTTTAAATAGTTTGACTATTCATGAATTGTTGCATAAGAAACAAGCTGCACACAAATTGTTTATTACACAAAATGAAAAAATAGTGGCATTTAGACTTGCACACTTTCCTAGTCTTCTTTGTTTGTGGTTCATTTTCTTTCATTTTTTCGACCATCTTTATTCTTTTTACCCTTTGATTTTTATTTTAGGGTATATCCTCTTTACATTTTTAATTTTTTTGATTTTTTGAGAATATGGAAAAGCTTTGCAACAAGAAAAGGTATGAACATATTACAGAGCTCATTAAGTCAATCATGACATATGGCACCTATTGGTATAGGGGCCTAACACTGGCTCCACTTGGGAATGGATTTTCCTGGAGAAAAGTCAAGAACATTAGATCAGATAGCCTCTAAATGGATTTGACTGTATTATGCAATCTTCTATTTTCTTGCTGCTTTATTATATGTATGACAATGATACTTCTGAAGCTTAGGGCCTTCTCTTCAAGCTTCAACTCCAAAAGTCATTGTCCAATCAAAACTGTGACATTAAAAAGGATATAGTATGTACAGGTTAATCATAATGGTAAACTTAATAGGTAGGATCAAAGTAATGTTTTATCATTCGACCATTGACTGGTCCTTCCTCTGATGATTTACCATCCAAGTTTTTCAAATAATATGTATTGTTTTCTTCTAGAGCCTAGATAATATATGGACCTTTCCATAAGAAGTAAAACTTCCCATGTTCCCCTTGTCCTCTCTTCTGGAATCCCATCTCAGCACTTTGTCTCCAAGGTGGAAATATTTTGCTTTAATTCTTCTATCAAATATCTTCTTGAGCTTTTCCTACTATATTTGGGATCTCTGATACACTTCCTCTCTGGTCTGTTGTAAATTTATGGTTTGATTAATCCTCCTTTGGATATCATTGGGTTCCGCTTGAGCTTCTTGAAGTAGTTTCATAACAGGAACTCCCAATGATGAAGGGAATACTACCTCCATGCCATATACTAAATCATAAGGACTAGTGCCAATGGATTTTTTAGTTGTCAATCTATTTTCCCATAGTGCATTTATCAGTTTCTTATGCCAAGTCTTTTTGTTTTATTCCAACAATTTCTTAATAATATTGATAAGGCTTTTGTTGGAGGATTCAGCTAGTCCATTTCCTTGTGGATAATAGGCTATGGAATGGCCTAAGGTAATATGGTATTTATTACAAAAACTGATCATCTTTCTTGATTTAAAAGCTGCAGCATTGTCTGTTATGATTTTTGTGGGGTAGCCAAATCTGGATAATATGTTGGTTTCTGGGAATCCTATGATTACTGCATCTATGGCCTGTCTAGAAGGTATGGCCTCTATCCATTTGGTAAAGTAATCAGTGGCAGTAAGGATCCATTTATGCGGGCCAGAGGATGGAGGGTGGATTTCTCCAATGAATTCAAGACCCCATTGTTGAAATGGTTTTTCAGTAGAGATGGGTTTCATGGGTAAAGGTAATATTTTTCTCTTGCCCTAAAAAAAATTGGCATTTATGGCAAGAGGTAAAAAAAAATTTCACATCAGCGAACAAGGTTGGCCAATAAAAACTAGCCCTTAAGATCTTATCTACAGTAGATTTCCAATAGAGGTGTCCACCATAGTCTCCTACATGAAAATCTTGAAGTGTCTTGTCAACTTCATTCTTTAGTAAACAACTCAATAATATTCCTTCATGATTTTTCTAAAAAAGAGCACTATCGAAAGTGCAAAACTTTAAAACTTTCATCTTAACTTCTTGTTCTAGACAAGCCTAGAGGAGTGTGCAAGTTTAGTAACAAATAGATTATATCACCATACCAAGGGGAATCTGAGAAGGCCTGGCTGATCTATGGAGTCGCCATCTCTTGTTTGTTGTCCAATTCATTTATGTCCAGGGCTTGGCAGTTTGTTTCTGTCATGAGTTTAGCCAATCCCTGTCCTTTTATCAATTTTGTAGGTTTTATTTCAATATCATACTCTAAAATGGTAGGAATCCATTTACCTCTTTTGCCCTCAATTCCATCCTGAGTTAGGATGTCCTTGGCAACATCGTTTGTTACATAGGCTACTATATGAGAATACAATATGTAAACTCTAAAGTCCTTAATTGCTTTAACAAGTGCAAATGCCTATTTTTCCATGATTTTATACTTCAGTGATGCATCTCTAAGTGCTTTACTAAAAAAGGCTATGGGTTTCTCACATCCTTGGTCATCTTTTTGTAGTAAAACAGCTACTATAGTGTGCTCTGAGGCAAAAGCAAAAAATATAAAATCTCTATCAAATTGGGGACTTGTAAGGACCAGTGTTCTGGTCAAAGCCATTTTAATTTCTTCAAATGCTTATTGGGCTTCTACCATCCATTTTATAATTCAATCCTTTCTTAACATATTATTGCGTAACCTAATTAATTCTGCTAAATTAGATATGAATCTTCTCAAAAAGTTTATCTTTCCTAAGAAATCTTGAAGTTCTTTAATACTTCTAGGATGAGGTATATGCAAAATTGCTTCTATTTTGGCAAGATCAATCTGAATTCCAATCTTTGAGATAATGTGCCATAGGAGCTTACCTTCTTCAAGAACAAACAAAGACTTTTTAGGATTTAAAGGCGTACCATATTTCCTGCATTTGAGAAACACTTGTCTGAGATGATCTAAATGCTGCTTATCTGACTTAGAAAAAATATTTAAGTCATCCAGATATATAACAAGGAAATCATGAATCTCTTTAGCAAATGCAATGTCCACTACTCTTTGAAAAGTAGCTCCTGCGTTTTTAAGTCCAAAAGGAATTTTAATATACATTAATGTGCCCCATGGTGTGGTAAAGGAAGTTTTTTCTTCATCATCAGGGTGAGCGAGGATCTGGTTATACCCTGAAAATCCATCCAAGAGTGAAATCCTAGAGGCTCCTACTACCCTTTGCAAAATGTGATCCATCTTAGTTAAAGGGTAATTATCCTTTAAAGAAACTTTGTTTACATTTTTTAGGTCTACACGTATTCTGATTTCACCAGTTTTCTTCCTAATAGGTACTAAATTAGACACCCACTTCGAAAATCTTATAGGTGCAATTATCCTTGCCTCATGCATACGTTTAACCTCTTTCTCAA
The DNA here is from genome assembly GCA_000404065.3 of Pinus taeda. Lineage (NCBI taxonomy): Eukaryota > Viridiplantae > Streptophyta > Pinopsida > Pinales > Pinaceae > Pinus > Pinus taeda. Next base: position 127,763 of record APFE031709489.1, read on the forward strand.
TCAATGGTAGTAATACAGGGTTGATTCTCCTGAGTTTCTGTTTGAATGGTTTCTGGTCTTCTTTCAAAGGTATGGTATGCTGAATTATTGAGGTATCATATGATTTCAAATCCTCATAACTCTAGGTGAAGACATCCTGGAATTCTCTCATGAGTTCAACATATTTTAACTTTTGGTCAGGAGGTAAGGACTTTGATAGTTTTACCATTTTAGGATTTTCTTTTGTTCCTAAGTTATACTCTTCAATGTCTGCTTTTAGTGGTTACATCTTTGGTTTCATAGGAATGTCATTGGATTCGAAGAGGTCCTCTAGAGGAGTTAATCCCTTAGGCAAGTGATTGTCTTTTAGATCTATGACCTCTGTTTCTTCTTCATTTATCTCAACAAGGTCCATCTTTTTTAAGTCTTGAACTTCCTGTTTGGTGGAAGTTGTGGGATGAAGCATTTGAATTGGACTGTCTTCTATAATACTGGCATCTACTTCATCTATCTGTTTAGTAGCATCAATATCTATGTGAATATGAGAAAATTCACTATCTAAAGTCAGAAAGTTATTTATTTTCTCATCATTTTCAAAAACTTTCCAGTTCTTTACATTATCAGGGATAGCAGGCCTATGCCTAATTTCAGCAGTGAACTAGTGGTTGGGCTCGAATGGTAATTTACAAGTACTGGCAAACATGGCCAGACTATGAGCATGTAATTTGTGCCTCCTAGATACTACAACAAGCTGAGTTTCTAGAAAAGTAATAAGAATGTCTATCACTATTCTCCTATAATATCCTAATCTGGTATCTCTAGTAAGGCACTTTCCTTTAATATGATTAGTAATTAATTCTGAATCACATATAACAGAAACTGTAATTTCTCCTAACCTTTTCACAATTTTAAGTCCTAGCACAAGAGCTTCATACTCTGCCATATTGTTGGTGAATTTAAAATTTAGCTTGTAGGCATGGCCTTCAGCATGGTAATTTTCTAAGTTATGCACCCAAATTCCTACCCCGGCCCCTAATTTATTTACTGAACCATCAAAATCTAAGTGCCAGAGAATTTCATGGACATAATCAGTGTCAAGGGTAGTGGGAATTTGTTTAGCTGGGGGTTTCATTTTTTCATTCTCATCCAGTTTATCTTTGTCATCGGATTTGTCATTTGTATATGAGATTTCCTGGATCTGAATACTCGTTTCTCCTATTTCAATTTCTTTTGGTTCTGCTGTTAAAACTTGTTCATTATTGACATGATTGATTTCGGCATTATATAGAATAACTAAATCCATATCTGAGTGTATAAAGTAGATAGGGAAATTTTGTGGTTTCTCTTAGCTACTTACTACATATTTCATTAATGTCTCTCAATATAGCTTCTTAGGTTGGCCGAAAACAGAGATAGTAATATAAGAAATTTCCAACTGTAGTCATCCTTTTATTTTAGCACCCGATGACCTGGATAACAACATCCCATATTCTGGAGGAATATCTGCTACTACTATATCCATCAAGATTGTTTTAGCAGGGTAATGAACTAAAGAAACACATAGATCCTTTATTAACCCTAAACATCTCACTTGTCTTGAATCAAAATAAAATAGATCTTTATAAGGTCTAGTGATGTCAAGTTCTAATTTCTCCATTACAGACTTGGTCATTAAGTTGTGAGATGCCCCAAAATCAAACATGGCATTGTGGAGGATTTTTCATGAATATTTAAACTCACATAGAAGGGAGGCACACTTCCTTCTAGGTGTTTCCCATTCACTTCAGGGCCGAAGATTAGTTCTGGTTGGTCATCAAAAACATTTACAGAATCTTTGGTTCTAGTGATTTTAAGTGATCTGTTGATTCGTTCTCAGTAGGCATCATGTTTAGCTAATTCGGACAATGGAATAGCTACCTTTAATTTGCCTACTTCTACTTCCAAATTGAAAGGATTTTTAGTTTGAGCTTTAGTGTTTCAAGCAGTTGGATTCTCTCTATTTTCTATATTTTCAGTATTTTTGTCTTTTTCATGAGTAGGGTTAGTATTTACATTTTCTCCTAGATTAACTTCTGGAGGTTCTTCCATGTTTTCCTTAGAGGTAAGGGCAATGGAAGAGTTTCTATTATTCTATTGATTGTCAGATATATATTCTATTATTGGATTAGAGGGGTTATTGTTAGGTCTAGACAAAATTTGTACATGTGGAGGTACTGCTTTTCCTTTGTCTGGTTGTTTTGGACTTTTTTGTTTGTTGTTATCAGGGACATCAATTCTTCTACTTCTCAAATTGTACTGTTTGTGTACTTCGTAGATGGTTGTGTCATATCCCTCCCTGAAGTCAAACGATTCTCCTGACTGGGTTTGAAATTGTTTGAGAATATGAACCTCCTAATCTTCTTTAGTCAGAAGCACTTCTCTTTCATTGTTAAGTCCCACTAGATTTATCTGAGTATTGTCAGGGGGATCTTGGGAGCTGGAAGCTTCTATGTAATTCTCTTGGAAAGGGGGTCTAATGTTCTGATCAGGGCTAGTTTTCCTAGTGTTTGGATTTTGGTTTTTTCGAAAATTGGGATTCCTCCCTGTATTGGCCTGTTGACCCTCCCAAGGTGATTTTCTTTCTGTTGTTTCTACTCTATCCCCTAATATTTCCATTCCTTTGATTATAGCATCCAGTTTCTATTCTACAGGTGAAGATTCTTCTTTGAGTGGTATCCTTCTTTCACTTCTAGCCTTGGCATGTTTTGATATCAAATTAGCCTCAACACTAACAGTTATACTTTGAATTTCTTCTAAAGTTCTGGGGGCTCTCTCCTTTAGTTGAAAAGCCATATCCGAATCAAATCCATCTGGAAACTTGATCAAGGCTAAATCAGGTGGGGGTCTGAGGTTTTGAGGAATCGCATTGTAAACGACATTAAACCTAGTGCAGTAATCCTGCACTATTTCTTGAGTTCCTCTCTTAATGTTTTCATATTCAGATAAGATCTGCAGAGGATCTTTCTTCTTCTCCCAACGATCTAAGAATTGTGTATTAAGGGCTTCTAGGTCATTTAGGTTGTTTTCTCTTAGAGCCCTAAACCAAGTTCTGAATTCACCTATTAAACTTTAGACAAATATCCTCATTCTAATATCATCAACATCAATCTCATATATTTCAAAATAGTCAGTCATTTTTTTGGTATGTTGTTGAGTTGTATAGGTGTCAATGCCATCAAATTAGGTGATTTTACTTTGATATTTTTGGGGCATAATACCCAAGTTGGCAGGTAAGTTTAGGGGGGTATACCTATTTTCCATAGCTGGAGGTAGTGATGAAACAACAGATGGGGTAGGGGTAACAATAGGAATGTGAATTGTGATTGGATGGGTAGAAGGAGGGGTTTGTGGTGAGGTAGTTTGGGGTTGAGATGTATGAGGGAAAGATGAGGAACTTGTAGAAGCAGTAGTGATTATAGAGGGATCAGGTGTTTTCTTAGAAGTGAGTTCAGATTGTATTGAATTTTGTAAATGCATGTCCATTGCAACAGTGACAGCTTCAAATTTTAAGTCTTCAATAAACACAGGGTCATGAACCAAGTGAACCAATTCAAACTCAGAAAATGTTACAAACAAAGAGGCTTCAAACTTCTCATCAAAGGGTTCTTCCTCAAGATAAACCCCTTTACAGGGAAAGATGTTGATCTGTAAATAGGCCGAGAACTAGCAATACTTTCTTGAATTTCATGTCTCCTAAGAATTCTGGGAATCAGATTAGGGTTCTCAAACATAGGTGGTGGATTTGGGTCAGGGTTTGACCTAGTATAACGAGTCCTTTTTGAAGTGAGATTTCTTGGTTATAATTTTCTGAATTAATATCAACAACTTCTGTGTTTCTTTAGCATTTTTGAGATTTAATTTAAAACAATCCTAAAAATTTGTTTGAATGAGGAACTGGCTGATGTTCCGTTCATAAACTAGACCAGAGATAGACTGAAGCAACATTCATCTACTTATGATCTTGCAAAGCAAGAGCAGTTCAAAGGCTACCTGGCTAATTTCAGGCCCTGTCTATAGTTTAGAAAGTAAACAATAATGATAACAAACTTTCGTTCCCTAGTGGAGTTGCCACTATGTTATCACTCAGATTTTCCCAGAAGTTGTAAGAAGGGGAAAAGGGTCTGAGGTAACCACAAACCAATATTTTAGATACAAAATGTAGCCAATATATGTCCAGAGAGGGCCCTTTCTTTAAGTTTTAGCTTTCTTTTATAAGGTTTTAGGCTAGTTATTAGAGCTTGGGGTTTTGTTTCAATTTGTTGGTGAATTTTAGTAGCAAAGGGGTAGAACTGAATGGTTTAGTCCATTGGGCTAATGGAGTCAGGGAAAATGGCTCAATTGGATTTGGTTTCTCAATAAAGGATGGTTTCATAGGGCAAGATAGCTAAATAAGGAGCAAATAGAGACTTAAAAAGATGGGATGGACTTAAAGGGTTAAAGGGCAATTAAGAATCCTTCAACATACTTTAAAAGAGCAAAACATGACTAACCATCAATAAAGAGAAATTAAGAATTCTTTATTAAATGATTAAGATGAGTAAACTAGGAAACATGAGTAATTAAGAATTCACTATTTATGCTAGTTCAGAAGAAGACATCGAGAACAAAAACAATTGAAAATAGATTGCACTGAAGCATTTTCTGAATTATTCATTTTCATTTAATATGAAGATATGGAACATAATGAACATAATAAACGAGAAAACATTAACACATGAGATATAAGATACTTATTTATTTGATGTCCAACACATGAATCATGTGAAAAGTCCTTTACATCAATCCTTCATCTAGCCGGACATGAAAAATTTGTCTAACAACAATTTTTATTCCAAAATATCAGTTTTACAGCAATATCAAAGAATCCACCCTCAATACTCCGAATGGGGGTGTATTTATACAAAAACTTTACAATGAAATATCTCATAAGAAAGTGAGATATAAACTGGGATGACTAATCATATCTTTCAAGAAAATAGGGCCAGAAGACCTCGTAGATGACAGATAAGGCAACCGAATGGTTTGTTGTCCCTATTATTGAGAATGTGCTGGAGTTAGGCCCTATGATTTGGCCTCTTGTTGTCCTTGGTGTAATTATGTGCTGGCTACTTTGTTTTGATCTTCCTACTGATATACTTTACCTGCATCTAATACTCTTTACCTGTTGATCTCTTTTCATCCTCTTTACCCTCATTGACTATATTAAAAATCAAAATTTACCTTTTACCAAGGATGAATTAAAAAATTTCAAGAATTTCTTTCCACCATTTTGGCTGTGGTTTTCTAGTTTTCTGAAGCTTTCTGAGAGTTTCATCTGTTTCTGTATACCTAAAAAATGTAGGCTGAATTGGGAACAAATGCTTCAGCTCATGCTCGACATAGAATAAGTTCTCTAGGCTGTCATAGAAAACTCGGTCTGTAGGGAGTGCTTTTATTCCTGACGCACTAGTTGATGAACTTGCTTGATTGCCTGCATATTGATTCAATTTATCCACATAGTCTTTATGCCTCATTAATTTGTCATTAATCACTAAAGGATCGGGTAGCCCTTCACTCTGCAAAATGGCAAATTTCTCCATGAAAGCATTAATATCTGCTTGCATGTCATGACATCTTCTTTCTAAATTTTGCATCAAAGTTTTCTTGGTTAATACCCTTTTGATTTCCAAAATGGTTTCTATTCTATGTGTGATGCCAAATTCTTCTAGTTGTTCCTTATTCCTAGTATTCAAAAAATGTATGAGCTTGTTGGCTTCCTCAGGCATTTTTCCTAATTGTGCTTTTGTCCTTTGAATTTCTTCCTGCGCTGTCTTCACTAGATCAATCTGATAAAAAAATACTTGGATGGATGGCCAAACATTATTTATGGATTGAATGATGTTGGCCCAAAGAATTTTCTTGATTTATACCAGAGCTTTGTCAAAAGTAAGATCCTTTTCTAATGATTTCACTTTATTTTCTAATGTTTTTATCTCTCTTGTTTTTTCTGCAACATTTATATTTGAGAGATCATAGCTTCATTCCAGCTTAGAAAACTGTTCTTTTACCCTATTTAGCATTGAAACTTGTAGTCTCATGTCCTCCATTGACTTTATTAAGTCCTTTGTGCTCAAATTGGCACTGCTGCCCTGTGTTGTCCCTATTGTTCCTGTTGTTGTTGTACCTGTGATCACCTCTGTTGTAGCTGCTAGAATGTTTGGTGCTAATGTTGTCCCAAGTGTAGAAGGGACTGCTGTTGAGACTACTGGTATTACATCAGGAGGCTGAGAGGTCGACTCTCCCTACTTGCCTTTCCATGCTTTTTCTAGTTCTTGTTCAGTCTCATTTAGTCGCTTATTGAGTTTCAAAAGTAAATCCGTCAACTCTTCTTTAGATTTTTGCAAGGATAATTTTAGGGGCGAATGTTCGACCTTTGGGGAAGAAATTAAGGGGTTTTAAATTTTAAGTGGGCGAATATTTTGTATCATAGTACATTTTTACAAATCACCTCAAATAGCCCACCTTATTTTAAGGGAGAGGATAAAAAAGGTAAATTTAGCCCTTGAAATTAGGAGTTACAACCTTCAATTTGCCCATTTTCAAGAAAAGGTTTTATTTAAGTGAATCCATTCGCCCATTTTCAAGAATAGGTCTTATTTAAGTGAATCCTATGGGCCAAATACCATATTTGTAAAAGAGGTATGGTAAATTAATAAAAATTGAAATAAATGAGAGGTATGGTAAATAAATAAAACATTTTTTATATTTACTCCATAAGTCACCTTATATACATGCAAGGGTGTAAGCAAATAAAAATATAAGTAAAGTGGATGTATGGTAAATAAATAAAACTTCTTTTTATACTTACTCAAAAGGTATGGTAAATAAATATAAATATAAATAAACTAGACATATGGTAAATAAATAAAACCTCTTTTTATATTAAGTCCATAACCCTCGTTCTATTTATGAAGGCTCAAAAAAGAGGTTTTATTTAAGTGAATCCTGGGCCAAATACCATATTTGTAAAAGAGGTATGGTAAATTAATAAAAATATAAATAAACGAGAGATATGGTAAACAAATAAAACATTTTTTTATATTTACTCCATAAGTCACCTTATATTTAGGAACACTCAAAAAATGGGTTATATTTAGGTGAAACCTATGAGAAAAATACTATGGTACAAATACCATGGACTAGATTGTTATTAATACCATGCAAAAGAACCATTATTAACCCTAATATTAGAATTAATAAAAACATGGCACATGGTATTGACTCATGGTATTCACCAAAATGACACATGGTATTGACCCATGGTATTCCACTAGAATATAGCCTATTTAAATGGGGGAATTAAACTAGCATAGATCCATCTTTACTCTCGATCTACTAACCTCCAAGAGGTATCAAATATCGTGATATGAAAACTAGCATAGAGTGAAAAAATATTTGATCCTCTTGGGGCTTGGTGGATCAAGAAATGGGTGTTGTAATTTAATGTAGGTTAAACATTTTAGCTTGGTTAAAATAAAAAATAAAATAAAAATTAACTATTAATTTTATTAATTTTTATAAATTACTAATAGTAATTTTTAAGCTCCAGGTTTATGATAACCCATGGTATTGAACCATGGTAATACCAAGATCTTTTATAATTGAGTAAAATATTCGTCATAACTGGTGAGAGATTCGCCAAAAAATTATATATACATATTATATTATTGATAAAATCGCCTTCCATTTTTCCTATATACCATGGAGATTCGCCCATTTATTATACATATAAATTTAGGGGGGTTCTTAAAATTTTCCCAGGACAAACCTCTTCAATTGAACCCCAACCAAGCTACACTATAGAGTATCAACTCTCAGTGACCCCTCTCTACTTCCCAGAATTGTCTAGTGCTTGAGGCTTTCCTCCGGGGCAGTTGCACTGCGCAATCATGAAAGTGAGCAAACTAACTGCCTCCTAGAATTGCAGAGAAGTTGTCTCCAAGCCCGATCCAGTCTGTGCTTCCCGCAACATCAATTATCAAGTCTCCCTCTGGTCTACCAAAGATATGCACTGCATTGTGACCTAGGGATACTCTCCTCTCCATATTTGCGCATACATTCCCAACTGCCTACCCTGCACTACCTGCAGAAATTGCAAAGTCGTGAGTCAAGCCTCCTACTGACTTGCTCTACACTGTCCCTGAAAATTGTGTAGATTTGGATGGTACATCTGTTGTTGCCCCGCTCTGCAATGTTTTCGGAAATTTCCCAATAACTACCTATCCTGCACTGTATCTCAGAAATGCGCAGTTAATTATGACCAGCAACTCCTTGCAGCCTGACATGCCCTGCTTTGGAAAATTGCGCAGAATTTCCTGCTAGTGTCCCTTGTTGCCCAAATATGTCCCCTCCTGAAAATTGCGTAGATTCTTAGCTAGACCCCAAGTGACCCAGTGAGTACCCACCCTAAAAAATGCATAGAATTTTCCAACAGTTCCCCCAGACACCCTGCTTGGTCTTCTTCCTAGGAATTGCGCAGTTCTATCTAGTTGGGTTCCAACTTGTGGTTGTCCCTTCTGTCCTTGTTTGCACAATTTTTCCTCCTAGTGATCTCTATGTAGTTTTTCTTGATAGTACTCTGGAGCCTCTCATCCAGACTTGAGTTTTGTTCTGTGCAATTTCAGTGTCTTATCCTCCCTCACAGTCACCTGGATGCAAAACTAAAAACAATGCATCATGCTAGACTAGGACATTTTTGGATTTGATGGCGTCCCATCATGAGTGAATTACAGGAATAGGTACATTGATGGAATATAGCGCGATGACGAACGGGATGAAGAAGAAGCACATGCTAGAAGACTTTCTCACAATTGAACAAAGGTACCAAGCACATGGATCAACAAGCGAAAGGGATACATGTTTTTGAACCATCAAGCAAAGACCAAGGCCATTGAAGACCCCGCAACACTTTTTCATGTAGAGGTGAAGACACAACACATCGAGAGCACATCCATCACTCAACAGCGTAACAACTCGACATAGACACCACAGTCAGCATGTACATGTCAGTAGTGTCATGTCGAGTTGTGCCATGAGTTATCTCTACCACATCACTACTATGGGCCATACTTCTTGTAATCAAATGTAATGTAATGTGAAAGTCCAGGAGACGCACATATGAAGTTGAAGAGTCACGTTAGTTGAAAATTCATAGGAATTTGAATCGTCATGAGGGAATTCCAAGAGTCATAAGGGTCAAGCATCACCCTTGGCTATATATACGCCCGCATTGTATGAGAAAATGAATTTTAACCTTGAATCCTCCCACATAGGCTTGAGAGTCTATAGTCTATTTTTTGAGGAGCGAGGAGTGGCTCCAATGTCCCACTACTAGGACTAGTGATGTATGGTGTACAAATGTGTCTTGGGACTTTTGCTTAATTTAGAAGCCTGTCTCAGGCCAACACGTTTTCACAAGTGTTTTGTATTTGTTTGTAAGACTATTCTTTAAACGTTTGTAATGCATGTTTTCTTAACCTGTACTAAGATAGTTGAACTACTTCGGCTAGTTTAGTACTTACATTGTTGAAGATGTGCTGTATTGTTTATCACTGTTGTCTTGTCGGTGTGGACTACTCTGCTAGACATTAGACAGACCATTCTTGTTTTCCTTGGTTATAACAATTGTCACCCTTGTGTGGACTACTCTGCTGGATGGTGTACATGTTTTCCCTTACACTTTGGTTTTAACGATTTCTGCATCTGTTGTTGACTATTCCGCTAGATGCTGGACAAATCCTTGTTGTTTTCACGCGTGTCTCTCCCTGGGCGGTACTACTACCTCTCATCTAGAGGCTCACTTTTACCCTCTTCCTTACAGTAAGAGAACCTAGACACCAAGTTACATTACACACTCACCAGGCATACTCACCTCACTTTCTTGAAGTTATAAGAATAACACTCTCAGGTGCTAAACAATTAGAGCTAAGGCAAATCTCTAAGATAATGGCAATCGGGTCATCGTACCGAATGGGAATCCTACACGAATGGTGTGAGGTTGGGACTTCATACCGGGAAGATCCCCTGAATGTTGGTGGGTCCAGCACCGTCAACAAGACCAAAAGCACAAGACTAGTAACAAACACCATGACTCAAGCCCCATGGTTCCCAAGGAAAATCAAACAGATCCTTCTTCAATATTTCATGGCAACCTCTCCTACCATGCAACTCCCTTCATCATACTACCATAAACACATAATTGTCAGTGCATAAATAAATATAACCATACACCAGATACCTTATCTTGTTGTGGCATGCACATTGCCTTGTATTTAAAAACATCCATGCCATCTCTTAAGGGTCTCCAACTCCCCTGACAGATCCACCTATAACTAGAGACTAGCTAATATACCTATCAAATACATGTTCATGAATATAGCATATATACCCATAATGTTAGACAAAGTCAAGTTTAAGAAGGCTTCCTGTGGGTAAAGCACTCATTCGTTTGGGATTAGGGTTTCCAAACATAACCAAATGAATTTGTGCCCAATTCCTTTCTTTGACCAATTCCTTGCTGCAATTGAGTGTTACTATGCACTGTCACATCACCCACCTGTTAGTTATATAAACACATCAAGTGTTACCTTGTCACTCTAATACCAAGCATGTTTCCTGCAACTGATCACACATGTCAACCACATGTTCAAAATATCAAGACAATCATATCGATCAATTTGAAATCAAAATTTAGCAAGACTTACAATCATGTCATAATTCATAGTCAACTCATAGTCATTAGACATAATGCTACAAATATCACCTACTTACATGCAAGTACATATCAACTGTCTCGACACATATATACTAGTACAATCATCTTAAAACAATATCATTTCTTCATGAAACCCGATAGACTCATACTCATATCATGCACTTAATCAAACATTCAAGCAAGCTACAAATGCACCATGTTAGATAAATCAACTAGGCAACATAATAGGCACCAAACGCTCAAACACCAAATAGACGACATAATCAACAATGAAGCACCCAGTATACAACATAAGAAACTCATACCTTAGTGTATTTCAGGGGAGGCTATCTTGTCTGCACAATCAATCCAAGTTAGCACGATACAACTTAAAACAGATCAACTCAAACATAAATCATGATATCCATAATAGTAACTAACTAACATGTTCACATCATAAGCTCATAAGCATTTTCGTTCATGCATAACAATGATTCACATATGTACGATTAGTCTAAATTAGTACAACACCATATCACCGATATGTTGGCTCATGCCTGAATATTGCAACCATAAGCATCTACATAAGTCAAAACTAGGTTAACACAATAAATATAACATCAAGATCTTCAATGCAATGAACATTACCATCACGCATATGAACAATCCAAATTAAAACATCGGGATCTCAATTAAATAACCTTAATCATCAAGTTAATAGCATATAACAACAATAAGCTATATATCATGTTCATCAACAACATATAACCTAATCATCAAGTTATCTAACATAAAACAAGAATAGCAATGCATACAACCACAAGTTACCATCACTCCTGACTATCCGACTCATGTGCATGTGACTATACTAATCAACTATCATCTATCATGTATGCAACCATAACATCAAAAACATGTACATGCACCTAATGTATATAAATCTAATGCATATGACAATCCTTAACTTACATCCCTGCATGCCAAACAGAGAATACCTGTATGACGATCTGATTTTGCCTTGAGGTCCAATGCTGCAACTTCAATTTAATGATTTGCATCTCCTTTTCTATCTTGGGCAACACATTAGCATTATAAAAACCAATAGCACCATGATGACCTAAATTGCATACGTTGACTTCACAAGGCATGTTTGGCCTACTGTTCATGCATAACCATAACCAAGACCACACATGCATAACAACTGCATATAGACATATAACACATGAGTACAAAACCATATACACATCCTTCTAGCTAGAGTCCAGTCGTCAATGCATGACCATATCCACTTCACAAACCATGACCTCATGCATGACAACAACCATGACTCCATTGTACGCCTTGCCACATGAAACCATCAACATGCATAATCAACTACACATATGCATGAACGCATGTAGTTGAGCATAAGTGATCAATTCTTGAAACCATCCTACAAGACTAATACATGTAATCAAACCTACAAGAATGTAGCCTAACATACAAGGATGTAAGTAGGCGATATAAAATCAACATGTAAGTGACATATAACCATAACAACTAGTCACATACTCATGACAAATGCATTCCAAAAAATCAATATGAAATTCTCCGTGACAACCTTACTACAACCATGATTAACATTATTGTTATGAAACCAGCTCAAGAAAAGATAGAAAAGATAGATCAATGCCTTAGAATTCAGCCTCTTCGAGGGGGCAACCTCCTTTACATTACATAAATGAAAAATTCTTGGAT